>BSAI01000072.1:4962914-5034390 GCA_036245035.1 Adrianichthys oophorus | reverse complement strand
GATAGGCTCCAGCAACGCTGTGACCTTCAAATGGATTGGATGGGTTATGAACAGTGATTTAAGTGGCCCGGTCGAGTCCAGGACTTCTAAATTTGCTACTTCTCCAAGCCAGAAGCCCTCCCGGTACGAACATCTTAACTAATACTCAATGATATAAGTTACTTTAAGTCCACTAGCTAAAAGCACCAGGCATCAGTCATCTGTACTGGTCAACAGGGAAATCAGATAGAAAGCTCATTAGCTTAATTATATTTACACCCTAAGGTCAATAAGACAAGGTGGTCATCGTCCTCTCCCTCCCTCTCACTCATGGTGCAGAATGAAATAGACATAACAGGATGAAATAACTAAAGGCCAAATGGAGTAAAACAGCCAGACAACAAAACACAGACAAAAACCCAAAAGTAAACCCCAGTTCAACCAGACAAACAAAAGGAATGGGATCCCACAATTCCTTATGCTGCCAGATCTGACAGCCGGCCCAATGTGTCTGTGACCCGCTGCACTGCACAGATCGACTGGTAATTAGTTAGTAAAAGTAAACTAACGGTTTTAATTTTTATGTATATTTTAACATCTGCACATTTCATTTAATTACAGCATCATTTAGTGTGTCCATTTCAGGAAAATTTTACATTTTTTGGTTACATTGTTGTTAGTTGCCTGTTTGCTTATTATTAAATCAAATGAAAGTCAATGTCATAATTGTACACCCATTTAAAAAATATATGGACACAGTTAATGTATGACTTTTTTCATGCATGTATTTATAGACTTGACCTGACCTATTTCTTATTTCATATAATGATGCACAGAAAAAATTAGTTCTTTTTATTTAGCAATGTTTACATTCAAGATTCTCTGCATTTTATGTATCGACTTCCATGAAAGAGGGAACCGCCACTTCTTGTTGTCCACTTAAAGCACTGGTTATGAAGATGGAGGAGTGGATGATATGAATGTAACTAAAACCAAATATCACTTTTTTTTTTACAAAAGAAAGATGATTTAAAGTCAGTTTTTGAAAAACAATTGATTAAAAAATGTTAACATGGTTCTTAGTGTTGGTAATAAGCTGTTACCTCTTTAAATCAATCAGAGCTTTTTTTTTTTTTACTAACATCCATAATCCAATATGGTTTGAAACTTGATGTCCTGCAGCCCAGCTTAAGTCAGAGTTTAGTGTGGGATGAGCTGATGAGAAGGTCGCAGAGATTATTCCCATGTAAAGACAGAAGCTTTCCCCCCTCCGCTCCCTGCTTGTTACCCACCAGGCCGCTCTGGGGCCCCCTGGTGGCAGGGTAATTAAAGTACCATAGACCAGCCAAGGTGCAGTAACTCTCCCAAAGCCACAGAGAATGACCAGAACCATGGGAGCTCCTAATCCTGTTTGCGGCCATCGGGAGCTGCTTCAGACCCAGCCGGAAGATGGGGAGGTCGGGGCACTCAACAAAAGCCCAGCTGAGATGGGGGAGAATGCGGGAGGGCAGGGCAGAGGCAGAGGGAGAGTAAACCTGCATTCAGGAGCTCCTCGTGTGCCTCTATTTTACTGCTTTTGTTGGCGATAAACAATCTGTAGACCCACCCTCCTCTCTGGAAACGGTGGGGACATATTTGACGGCTCAGCTCATCTCCATTCAGACCGTCCAGCAAACAGAAGGAGGCCAAAGTTTCCCTACAATTAAAGTGTCTTCAAAGTACCATCCTGACTCTACAGAGATGCATCCTCAAGGGTTGGCTTCATCACCCGGGAAGTGGTGGATGCAGACTGAACGGCTGCGGCCAGCCAATGCCAGATTATCCCTCCAACATTCCTGTTCAAAGCAGAATCCGTGTTTCCTCGCATGACCTGCTCTTTATCTTAACAAGCTGAACTCAAGAAACTCCATCTCACCCGCAACACTGCTCACACACGGGATAATCCTCTACCTTTAGAAGATGGAGAGAAAGCAGTAATCCACCCTGCAGGTTTGAGACCCCCAACCCATGTCTCCTCTCCTTAGGAAGCTCAGATCCGACCTGCCTTCTAGTAAACGGACAAAAAAGTCCAATTACATGACTTCATTAACATGCCCAGCAGGAGTGGAAAAACGCAGGACTCTGCACCTGTGCCGTCTCCCAATTAAAATGCAAAGCAGCCAAAGTCATCAACCCCTTTACTTTAAAAATGTTTACTTCTCACTATTATATGATCAGTGTTTTTTTATTACCTTTGACTGTAAAAAAGAACTGGACTGGGTGATCCCTCCCCCCCTGGCATTGCAAACAGGAAGTACTCGCTGGCTCCAAGAAGCTGAATTCCCATAGACTTCTGTTGAAAAAGAAAACAACTGTTACTCAGTCATTCTATTGCTCAGAAAAAACATTCCTGCTAAGATACCTTATTTTAAAATGCTCTTCTTTCATAAAATATAATTTTGTAGTGCATTATTTAAGGTATAAACGTATGCTGCCATAAAAAGAGGTGGTGCCCGCTGGCACCCCCACGTCCAGTGTTTGAAATATTTGACAGATTCTCCCAAGCTCGCTTTCAAGTAGTAGGGATGTGGCGTTCCGTGTAGCTCACTCCTGATCAGTGAGTGTGGTTGCCATAGTAACGTTGACTCAAACCAGTTAGGAGCAATCACTGCCTACTGACGTCATCTGGCTCCAACATGGCGGCGTCCATATCGCTAAAAAAGCAGATTGAATTGACTTCTTTTCATTTGAGCCAGAAGCCATTTTCTATAGGTGATGTAACACTCACTGGATCCAGTTCTCATGTACAGTCAGTGGTTATATCACCATGTAGTAACAAAGTTTCACACACTGTCCTTTTTAATAACATAGTAATTTTACTAAGTAATATTTTTGTTTTATAGGTAAACTTGAAGCTTTACTTTCCTCAATAATTGAATAAAGTTTTGCTCCATCGACTGGTCTTGTGATACAGCGTCTTTCTGTAAAAAGGGGAAACTGGGCTGGTTAACAGTTTGAGCGATTAAAAGAGTCATGTTTCATTGTAGCCAGTTGGAGCCAACATTGTTTTAAACAAAAACCTACAATCATCACACATACACACACATCAGAAAATAAGTACAGACCAGCACAAACAGTTTCTTTGATTGGCTTTTTTGTCAAATACAGCAGAAAAATACACATATTTATGAATATTCACTTTTTTTGAAAATCTTTTTTTCTATGGCCAATTTAAAATAGCACAAATTAAGCTTGAAGAGGCGTGGCTTTTCAAGTAGGTTAATAGATGACCATCAGGTACTTGCACAGGCTTTTGGACATTTTTGCAAAAAACTAAAAAAAGCTAACAACATTTTTAGACAAGAAGCTGAAAACTGTCACGTGACCTTAAACTATCTTGTTCATAACAGAGTAAATATGGTGACATTATGGTTCAAGAAAACACTTTGAATTCTGTGTTCAGATTATATTTCAAACAAATGTAATGTGTCTTTTTTGTTTGTGTGAAATGTTTATATTTTGTTGCTCAAAAACAGATTTGTGCCCCATTAACTGTCTGTTTTTTTCTAGAAGGCTTCAGCTGCATCATATCCTGTAAAGTGGATGCAGGCTCCAAATTCACCCTCATGGAACCAGCAGGTCACATGACCGCTCTGCATCCATCTGCTTTACAGTCATTACAGGACTGGGCTGGCTGTGGGTGCAGACAGGTTGGCGGTCTCAGGAGATGCATTTGGGAGTTTACAGACTTTCTTCCACTAGAGCTGCTGAGATCTTCTCCAGTTCTGCGAAGGCTGCCCTCAGTTTTCCATGATGTGATGTCCCCATGAGGCAGACACAACACGTTGTCTCACCGTGACTCCCTCTTCCAGCTGTGCGACACTGCCCAACTGCCGGGAACAGTGCTGCAGCCAAGGCCTCAAACCTGCGTCATAAAAGCTGCAACCAGAAAAATCCATTTTAGTCGTTTCACCAAAAACAGTGTGTGATTTTACTGGATCGCCAGAAGATGTTCAGAGAGTTCATTAAAGACCTACTTCAATGAAAATTGTGTTTTTGACGTTTTTAACACATTGTTGTAGCGTTTTTCTCATGATGGATGATACTAGAAAAGATGATGTCATTATTTTAGAACGATTCATACTTTAGTTCAGCATTACCACATAAAACCTGAGATCTGAGAGATTATCTGCCTTCTTTGGGAAAAAAACGTTTTTTTTCCTCATTTTATAAATTTTACAGTTATGACCTTTAACAAACATGGCTTAATATAAAACATTTCAACAACCATCTTTATGTAATTACAACAGAAAGAACAAAAATAAAACAATAATAAAAAAAAAGAGAATGACATAATAAAAACAAACAACTAATTAAAAGAGTTTAAATCAAGTGATGAGGTGAGAAAAAGAGTAGAAAATAAGAGAAAATAATCTTTTGGGGCTCCATTAAAGAGTTTCAGTGACTCTAAATCTATTTTGAATTCACTAATAACTATTCTAAATGTGGGGGGGCTGCACAAAAGCAGTTATGCACATTGAATTTGGCAAGGAATAGAATAATGTTATTTTGTATTTTGCTTTTCAATATGAGAACAAAGATGCAGAGTTGATATTATCAAGAGCAAATATTGGTAATGATGGCATCATATTTCTCAACTAATTGTTTTTTGTTTATTTTTTTTTCAAAAAAATATATGTTTGGGGACATAAAAAGATGTTGCATAGTTTTAATTTTATCTTAATAAACCGTTCACATATTATCATACTTAACTGTCGCCTTTTTAATTCCACGTAGTGGCAGGAGTCATTCATAATGTTTCTTTAGTTTGGGGGGGGGAATTTGATTTTATTTTGTGTAATTTCTTTGGATTGGCAGCAGAATAAGCTGCATAGACAGAACTCTGGACAAACATTCCACTTTAGTCAAATAAATTGACCAAAGATTAAAAAATCTCACTGTAATTAAGAAATACGTTTGTTGAGCTTTAATTGAAAATTTTGATTAATTAAACTAAGTAGCTTAATTCATTTTGATTGTATTATTTAAAGAGATTGATTCCAAAACATTTTGTTTCCATGCTTTTCTTAAGCCTGTCAGAGTAAACTATATCCATACATATGATCACACTGTGACCTGTGGCACACAAAGGAACAACGTATTTATGAGAGGACAGCGAGCTGCTGAAACAGGCTGGTGTAAGGGGTTTCTGTGGAGCACAAAAGACAAAAAAATAATGAGTTAAAAACAGTTATGGCAGCATTAGAAACTGATACCAGTATTACCAAATGAAATATTGTGACATTTCACAGAGTTTTTCTTAAAAGTGGTTACAGACTCTGTCATTAGGAGGGGAAACTCTTTTTCTGTTTGGGCATCTTTAGTTCACTTTTGAACAGAAAGAGAAACCGATAGGAACAAAAAAGATCCTCACTCAGCCTTCACTCTTAATTCTGCATGCTCTGCTTCCCTCTGTCAAGACAATTACCTCAGAACTCTGTTTATTCTTTCAAATCTACGAGGAAATTAATCAGTATTAACTGTAATCATCTGAATCATCCTCACTGAACCATGATGAACTCCACCTGTCATTTGGATTGTTTATGAGGTTTTCTGCTCCTCTTTGGCTGCATGGCTCCACATGCCAGCTGTGGGCTTTTATTTTTATTGGCTGGAGTTTCTGAGCTTCTAACGTCCAAAGAAATGAGCAGGATGTGGAGAGGCAGCCCCAACCAACCCAGGGAGGCGGGAAAACTGTGTGGCGATATGGCGTCAGCTGCTGACCAAAAGAAACAAAAAGCAATGCAGAAATGTTTTAATATTTAATATTAGGGCAATGCAAAAATCAGTTACATTGATTAACTTAATAATTAGGATTAAAAACTATTTGCAAATTTCTTGTTCTATGCGAACAGATAATTTCCCGCTAATCCCAGTCTCCGGTTCACTGATGAAACAATGAGTTTCACACTCAGCATGTATGACCAGAGTTCTGTCATAAAACTATTTGCTCAGGCTCCTGGTTTATTAGTCCTGCATATTTATCACACTTAGCTAATCCATTTTTAAGAAACAAAAAAACGGTTATTAATGTTTTCTTTCTTGATTTCATTTATTTTTTAAAAGGAAAAAGTTGCCCTTTGATTCAAAAATATTTGCCCCTAAACCAAATACTGTCGTGTCGTCTAGAACAAATAAAACCAAGTATTTATGAAACTCTAAACTCAAACTCAGTTTGAACTTGATGACCCATTTAAGGTCTTGTATCTCAATCTGATTTAATCTTCAATATTTACCCAACAAGCCCCAAGTTCGACTGATTATTTATTGACACCGTCATAACTTTCTTTATCTAAGGAGGCGAGATACAGTTCATCACAATGCTCTTCTCCACAAACCTTATGAAATGTGTCACATGGAAATAAATATATAAAATATACAAGCCATCACAAGGACAGGCTGAATATATGAATGCAGAAAAATCCCTAAAATGAAATGAAATCTGGAAACGACAGCTGCACTTTATCTAAAGTCATGAACTCTTTAAGAACGTCATCTTTGGGATTATCTGGTAGAGTCAAGAATTCATTAATAAGATACAACAGTTACAGAAAAGTTGTCCTCAAACCATCAACCTACCACCACCGTGTCTGAGTGTTTTGATGAATAAAACCTTTCCTTTACTTCAAAACGTTTAATTTGTTGGATCAATCCACAAGTTGGAGACAAGTAAACTTGATTTTTTTCTTTGTTTTAAAATGGTGAGCTCTGACCAAACCTTATCAAAGAGGCGCCTGATGTTCTTCACTTGTTCTACTTTTTTTTTCAACCTCCTGAACGAGTCCTTGTTGCGTTCTTGGAGTCTTTTAGGTTAATCCTTCAGTACTGAGAAGGTTCTCAGTTGCTCTGTTTCGCAAGATTTGCACCAATTCAACTTTTTCCACCAGCATTACTACTCCTGCTGCTCTGTTTACATCATGTAATGTGCCGTGGCTGTTTGGGTCCAGTTGTTCCGCTCCCATTCAGACTGAGGAAACCCAGAGTGAACCGCAGCTCAACAAACCCAGACCACCTTATAAAAGGGACCGAGAGCGGTTCCTGGTCCTGGACCAGGCTCTGCTTGGGTGTGTTCAGACTGAAAAAATTTTCTGGATTATCAGGGCAAAACAACTGAATGTACCAAATGTATCCAGTCTGAACACACCCTAAATCTCCTTTTACAGTAGAATTTTCCCTCTCCCATTTTTTTGTGGGTGAAGTTTGACTTTGGCTCCAAACAGCCATAGAAAAGGTCTAAGAACTGATAAACAGGTGTTTTTGCTAAATCACAGAGTGCACGTGTCTCTTCTAGACTGACAGTGACAGGATCGGTCAGGTAACTCCTCATTCATGCATGTCAACGTCAGTATGAAGAACCGCCGCCTCAGGATGATGCACAGAGAATTGTTCAACACCGATAATGGGGGAAAATGCAAGACTGTGTCCACATAACGAGTTCCTCCATACCCCTACAACTCCCTGCTGTGAAGACTCTGCCTTCGTCTGCAGCAAATTCCTGGAGAAATCTCAGACTCAACAGGCATGAAATTCATTTCTCACATGGCCGCATCTGTGCCTCCTAATCATAACCTGGACTGACAATTCAATCTGTCCTCCTACTTCCTCCTTCCCGCCTGGTCCCTGTCTCCTGCAGAACCGCCCCCACCCCCATTTTTTCTGCCTTTCTAACTGCATCACAGCAGCCCACATCACCCCTCCCTCATTAGGGGAAGAAAAACAATTAGCAACGCCAACTATGATTACAGCAAAAGTGGAGCCATAATGGAGTTAGTGTCCATCCAGACACCCCTCGTATTCTGGCCTGTTTTGAATGAAGAGTACTGTGGGTGGAGCCTGATGTGTCTTCTTGAGGTCAGTTGGAGCCGAAATGAGTAATGGTGGGTCAGAGCTCAGACCGGCTGGGCCCCCCTCGTGTTTTCTGCACTTAGATGGAGCCTCAAATGCTCCAATTCATCATCCACTGGCCCAGAAATGTATAAAGTGATGAATGTCCGAGGTCAGGTAAATGGATGAATTAAAGAGATGGCTGATTACAGCAATTTAGGTGCAGCACAGCCAGGAATATTACATGCAAGGCCGCGGCATAGACCCCTGCCGGAGTCCAGATCCGTGGGCGCGCACGTGATGAAAGTAGAGGGATGTGCACGTTCTGGAGTTTACAAGTGAGAGTTCAGCCAACTAGAAAGGCCTGTGGGAGCAGAAACAAACCTGGATAAACCTGCTGACTGGAAAAGAAAAAGGAAGAAGAAAATCTGACTAAAACTGAAAATCCTACTTTAGATGTGACTAAATGCTATTTTAAGAAAAACCTTATCACCCTGCGCGGATGGTTTCTTGGGTCCTCTACCGGAGGCCTGGGAGCTTGAGGGTCCTGCAGTATCTTAGCTGTTCCTAGAACTGCGTAACATCTGCGTGCCCGTGGTAACTGGAGCACTCAGGGCTGTAACCTCCAAACTGGAGGAGTGACTACAGCAGATCCCTGAAAAGACCAGGGCTTGGTCTTTTTTTGAGAAAGACCAAGTTGTTAGGAACATTTTTGCTGCATGGATAAATAAGTTTTATAGTGCTAAGAATGTTATATAGTATATATAAGCTATAGCAGTGGTCCCCAACCACTGGGCCGCGGACCCATGGTTTAATGGGCACTGGGCCGCGGAAGAATGAATTAATGATATCAGTTTTTTCTTTTGAGTCTCAACAATCTTTTATTTTGAAAAATAACCAGATTCTCTCAGCCACACATGAGCTGTAAAGTTTAGTCAGGGAAGCAAAATGACTACATCTAAACAATCTTTTTTACGTATAAAACGTGGCCATGGAACGCACGTCAAAAGTTAAACCAGCTGACCAATCAAAGATTCAGATTGGGTGGTGATGTATGAGCTTTGTTTTTTCAACATGGAAGTACCAACTGTTGGAAAACTGATGGCGGAGGAGAAATGATAATTGCTATTTGCACCCGGACGGAATTAAATGACACCAAGTCTTTTATATATAGGAATAGAGCTGTGATAGAAAAAGCCTGGAGCAAGATTTGCAAAATTTGCAACAATCAACATTTCACACCAAGGCTCTTCCAACTGTGAGTCCACGTGCTAGTATCAGGTAGGGTCAGTCCAGTATGAACACCGTATGCTGAAAGCAAATGCCTCTTCAGTGAGTTCTTGAACGTGCATCAGATGCGGTTCAATTAACGTCAGCGGAGAGAGCGGGCCTTTTTCATGTTCATAGTATTTGGAAATTTATGACAAAAGATAGAATTTTGAAGTTTGTTTATGTGTTTGTTGGCATCCAGTGCATCATGGGAAAGATCAATGTATCACTAAACGTTATTATATGGGGCCTCAGGTTTTCTGAAATTACAGCACTTACCCATGAAGGAAAGATGTTAACAAGTGGATCAATTCCTAAAAGAATTATTTCTTGATACATTTAAAACCTAAATGTTGTTTTGTATAATTTTGCAAATCAAGAACTCATATGTGGGCTGCACGGTGGCGCAGTGGTTAGCGCTCCTGCCTCACAGCAAGAAGGTTCCCGGTTCAAGTCCTGGCTGGGGGACCTTTCTGTGTGGAGTTTGCATGTTCTCCCCGTGTATGCGTGGGTTTTCTCCGGGTACTCCGGCTTCCTCCCACCATCCAAAAACATGCTTCATAGGTTAATTGGTTACTCTAAAATTGTCCCTAGGTGTGGATGTGAGTGTGCATGGGTGTGTGTTTGTGGCCCCTGCGACAGACTGGCGACCAGTCCAGGGGTGTACCCTGCCTTCACCCATGAGTAGCCGGGTTAGGCTCCGGCAACCCCGTGACCCCGAAAGGGATAAAGCGGATTGGAAAATGAATGAATGAATGAATGAAGAACTCATACGTGGAGCCCGCTGCAGGTCTCTTGCCATCATTGTCTCTTCCAGTTTATCACCTTGCAGGCATGGCTTTACTTTCACAAACAGAAACATGGTGAGCAGGTCTGGAGTACATTTCATTCCTGCTGTTCTTTCAGGTGGCAAGAATTCCCCCCAAGTGGTTAAAAAAAAATCATACAAGGCCTCAGACAGAAATAAGGCGGAAATATGTCCCAGCTCTGCCAAAGGGCAAAGAAAGCACTCCTTCATCGCCACGGCTGCACCCGAGCTTAAGTCAGAGTCTGCTGTGCCGCATCGCTCCACACACGTCTGTACCAAACCCCATCAAAGGAAACAAGGGGGCACGGCTGTGTGTCTTTGTGAGTACAGAGGGTGTTGTTTAGCGTGTGTCGCACAGACCAGAGCGATGGTGCTCTGGTGGGAACCCCCCTGGCCCCCTTGCTCCCTGGATTAATGCCGATTGTTTGAGAATGACTCGGAGCTCTGGACCACACAAGGAGACGCTGACTGGATGCTGGAGAGAGCAGCAGAGTCCAACGAGAGTTTGCAGCAAGCGTCTCCTCTCTGCTCCTCCTTTCTTCCTCCATGACATCAAAACACAGAAGAACTCCTTCTTTTTGTGTCTCTCTTCCCTTTTTATTCATTTTGAAAACCTTGGTCAAAATGAAACATCATTTCTGCCCCCTACCTGAGTCTATTTGCACAAATGGCATATATTTAAAATGTGGGAGGTCTGAAGCATATTTTAGTGGTTGGGGGGGGTCACAAGACGGATGCAATGCATCAGAAAACCATTGATGTTAGCTCAACTCTGCAGAATCGTAGGGTGTGCTTCTGATTTTATGGTCGGGTTCACCAGAGGAGGTTTTGCACCAGCAGCTTTTCTACATCCACTGACAGGAAACTTTTGCTGCAGAAATACTGTAAAGCTGCAAAGACACAGTTGCATTACAGCTTATCTAGGAGGTTTTAGCACATTTTCCAGGGTCACAAAACTATGATCAAAATAAGAAAAATGAAGTAAAACTGAGCATTCAGTACTGTAACAAAGAAGGGAAAATGTTTCCTCTTTTCAAACCTCAATGGGTTTTTGTTTTATTTTATTTTTATTTTTTTTATGAAATCCAGACGCTTGTACTCCTAAGCTTATTTTTCCTGCTTTCATGTCATTTATTTACAATGAACATGCCCAAAAGGTAAAAATCTGAGAATGGCAGGTGTTTATCAAGCAAACACAGTCACTAAACAAGAAAAGAAAAGACCCAGAAAACAGGAGGATAAAAGACACCGAGGTAACGACAAAGCATGGATCAGGTGTGCTGATGAACAGGGACCAGGTGGGAGCGATTTGCCTGCCCTGAACAGAACAGAAGGTTAAATAGTTGAAGAGGAGAGTCTGCAAACATGAATTCAAAGATAAAAAATGTCCAAAATACAAAGATAACTGACAAAACAGGAAAAGAAAGAAACACAGCAAAGCAAATAAACAGAAATCAAATGCACACTGAGATCAGGCTGTCAAACATAGAAACTTTAAAAACTAAATACACATTCTGACTCCAAAAAGTGAGAGTTTTTCAACAATTCTATCCTTTTTGCTTTCAAAATTGGGGATAATGTCTATCATCTTTTAAAATCAAACATCCCTTAAATGTTAATCTTTCCGCATAGGTCAGCTTCAAACACAAATAAAACAATAGTTTGTCGACACGTTTCCTTTCTTTGAACCCCTTTTTCGCATGGAAGCTTCTGCAGCCAGTAATGGAAATTTCCACATCGAATCGTTCAATAGTTTTCACAGCTGACAACCACATGTGGAGTTAGTTGTGGACCCCCCCAAAAAATAAAGCAGCACCCTGCTCACAATTAGATTTCTGAATAATGAACAGAAAGCTACAGTAACATACTTTCCCGCTGTAGAAACTGCTGACAACAGGTTTTAAATTCAAAGAAAAATCAAAGCAACAAAGCCACCAGTGGACTTCCGGATTGAAGCACATTTGGAGTAAGGTTCCTTAACCAACTAAACTTGTTTCACTTGTGAGGTGGAAAGATACTCTTTCCATTTGCGGATGATGGACTGAACAGTGGTTTGTGGGATGTTCCTTAAACTTCATGCTGTATTCTCTTGACAAACCACAGAGACTGTCACAAAACAGCTGCATGTGTATACTGAGATTAAATTACACACAGGTGGACTCTATGAAGTCTTTAAGTCAACATTTGATCAGTCACCAATCATCAAGCATCTTCTGAAGACAACTGGATGCCCTCAGAGAAAAGGGGGCTCAATACTTTTGCACACTGCACTTTTCAGTTTTTTTTTTTTTTTTTTGTAAAACATTTTAAGCTCTTGTGTAATTTTCTTTCCACTTCCTAAGTGTGTGCCACTTGTGTTGGTCTTTCACTTAAAATTACAATAAAATATATTTATGTTTGTGGTCCCAATGTGAGAAAATGTGGAGAAGTTCAAGGGGAGTGAATACTTTTGTAAGCCACTGTAAATGTCCTCCATCATCAGAGAAATGCTACAAGAATATGTTAAAAACACCAAAAACATTATTTTTTATCAGAGTGGGTCTTTAAGGACAAATATTATATTTTTGAGGAGCAAGGAAAGATCATGTTAGCATGTCTCAATTTTTCAACAAATTAAAAGATGAATGAGCAAATACTTAGCAAGAGTTAAACAAAAGGAGATGCAATTTGCAGCAAGTTAGGCTAAACACTGACAAGCATCATGCATAATTGTAGTCCTGTAGAAGCGTGCATTAGCCTCATTTTATTTAAAGCATTCAACAACCTTTTAGGACACAAAATACAGTTTTTTTGGAACATAATAAAGATCTGAGCCTCATTTCAAAGCAATGCCAAAGGATAATGGAAGCTGAAAAACAAAGGTCTCATTGTTACAATCAGGTTTTGTCCATTTTATGGCTTTTTATGGGTTCATGTTTTTGCTATTAGAAACACTTTTTAAAAAGGCTGATTCATCTGCAACAGGAAACATCCTTAAGTTCAGCTTTCTTTTTCCATTATTATAGACCCACTCTCATCATCTTTTGATCTTTTTTAAAAGTGTTCCCAGGGATTTTTTAAAAATAGGATTATGATGTTTTTAGCCTAAATAAAGAACCTGTGTCTTTTTTAGGACATTTACTTTATTACCAAAAGTGTTGGCTCACCTGCCTTGACTCGCATATGAACTGAAGTCCTTCCCATTCCTAGCCCATAGAGATCAATATGATTGGTCCACCTTTTGCGGCTGTTACAGCTTTAACTCTTCTGGGAAGGCTCTCCACAAGGTTGAGGAGTGCGTTTATAGGAATTGTTGACCATTCTTCCAAAAGCACATTGGTGAGGTCACACACTGCTGTTAGTGGAGAAGGTCTGGCTCTCAGTGTCCGCTCTAATTCATCCCAAAGGTTTTCTATGGGTTTCAGGTCAGGCCAGTCAAGTTCATCCATACCAGACTGTCATTCATGTCTTTATGGACCTTGCTTTGTGCACTGGTGCACTGTCATGTTGGAAGAGGAACAGGCCGCTCCAAACTGTTCCCACAAGGCTGGGATCATGGAATGGTCCAAAATGTCTTGGTATCCAGAATCATTCAGAGTTTCTTTCTCTGGAATATGGGGCAAAACCCAAGTCCTGAAAAACAACCCATTCCATGAAGCTCTCTGCGTACTGAACTCAGGCTAATCTGAAGGTCGCGTGAAGTTTGGAGCTCTGCAGTATTGACTGTGCAGAAAGCTGGCGATCTCTTTGCACCATGCAGCATCCACTGACCCCTCTCTGTCAGTTTATGTGACCTACCACTTCATGCCTGAGTTGCAGTTGTTCCCAAACTTCCATTTTGCTATCATAGAGCTGACAGATGACTTTGGAATATTTAGGAGCGAGGTCATTTCAGGACTGGATTTGTTGCACAGGTGCCCAGGTGGCCTTCACCCAGCTGCAGGTTACCTCTGTTGTAATTTTTCACCAACAAACAAACAAACAAACAAACAAACGCCATCGTTCTTTTCCACTCCTTCCTTCCTCCATTCACCACCTCCATCTCTCCACTCCAGCTGCCAAGAATAAGACAAGCTGCAGCGGGGGCCCCAGGAGGGAGGCCCCAGCGCCGGTGAAATAGAGCTTCTCCAGTCTGAATTCAGCCACTTGGCTCTGTTTATTTAATATTCAGTCAGCTGTGGGGAGTGGGGTTAGCCACAGCTTATGAAACTCAGTCAGCATGACCAAGACAGAAACCCCCACCACCCATTCTTCGGCAGCACTTACATGAAAACATACACGAACACGCGTCCGACATGTTACACATCCTATCACAACACAGACTTTCATGGGTTTTCTCTTTTTTGTGGAAAATTTACAACAAAAACAGACTTCAGTGTTTTTAGGCACAGGCTAAAATAAAGTTATCACGTGTGAGATTTATTTAAAGGATGATTTAAGGGTAGTCAGCGAAGCGGAAAGGCAAATTCCTACTGGAAGGTTTCAAACTTATTTAACAGATTTTTGGCTCAAATAGAACAAAAAAAATACCCTTTGGGATGCCTCGTTTTATTTGAAGAAGAAAAAGGGAGAAAAGTTTAAAAAATGTCCTTTATGAAATGGAAAATTCAAGCTGCAAACTCAAAAACAAGATCTCGGATCATCAAACATTGTTTTTTTGTGCAGAAATGCAGGCAGAAGGGTGGGACCATCATAATTCTCCCTGCAGCACACATCCACCCTCCCCTCCACCCTGCTGCAGGGAATCCCAGCATGGTCCATCCACGGCCTGATTGGAAGGCTCCATGGCAACCTCCGGGGTCAGGGGTTGCACAGAAAGGTTGCTTTTATCTGCTAATGAGGTCGGTACCTGGGGCTCCGAGTTTCTGCACCTCTTTCTCTCAGCGTCTCCCCCCGTGCCGCTGGAGGCAGGGGGTGGTGAAAGGGGTTATGAATGCCTGCCAAGTGACACCAATGCCATCTTCACTCATCTCCGCTCCAGCCTCTGAGCCGTGCACTTTGAGCTCAGTTTGGGGCGCCGGGTGGGCTGGACTCTCATTGGGCACCGCACTGTAGGGAGGATAACAAACGGCTCCAGAATTGCTTCTCCCCAGTCTGGCTCCTCTTTGTGTCATCAATGTTCACATGCAAATTGCCGAGAGGATGGCGCTGCCATACCTTCATTTTGGAGTTTTGATGGATTGCTGCAGCACTGACCTGGTTTGTGTGGCGCCGCCGTCACAGGCAGGAAGCTTCTGATAGATGTCATTTGGTTTGTTGCACTCAGATCTGTAGATTAGCACTCGTCTTTTGCTTCAAGTGTTTTGCTTTGTTTTCCGGTTGATGTATTTAGATTACACATGTACAGGTAAAGTTTGTGTCTCAGTTTGTGTATTACAAAACAACAAAAAACGAAAAATTGTGAAAAATCTTTTTTTTTATTGCTAAAAAGCATATAACAATTAAAGAAACTCTTTCAAGTGGCACATCCTACGCCTGGTATAATGTAATAAAACCATAAATACTAAATGTTTCTTAAGCTGTGTTCACTTCAAACGCTATTCAAGCGTCAAATTCAAGTTGGACGCCTCTCTTTCAACATGCCACAACTTCACTGCACGACGCTTGTCCAAAAATTTGTTCATAACCTTGAGGCAACAGGCACATGTGGGAGAAGCTACCACCTTTAGCCTCACTGCAACATAGAAATATAAGCTGTATGCCTCATATACAGACAGGATGATGTTGACAGATCTAGAGCTCTATTATACATCGGTAACCATGTCTGAGTTCATGAAATCCTTCCGATATTCTTCCAGTACAGTGATGCTATCTTCATCTTTGGCTCAGAAACGCATGTTTAAGCGGCTATTTAAATGTCATGTCTATGTGAACACTCGTTTGGGGTTTCCGCATTCAAAACTCTCACGGTTACGCGTCCCTACGTATGTTTTTAAGTCGATTTTCAGGCGCTACGTACAAAACACGGAGCAAATAAACGCACCTTGAAGGTTAAACCAGTTGACTTTTGATCCGTGACGTATGGGTAGCAATGCAGCTGACATGCGAATCACATTTGGTGTGAACGCAGCATTAAATTCAGCACAACTGTTTGACACTTACAATGTAAAGATGTAGATGTGCGTGCGGATGCTATGATTCACTTTCCCCACGATTCGGTTCAATGGTGTAAGCATACGGTTGGTCTTAAACCAAGAATGATGGCATCCCTACTGTCTAATTGGACTCGTTGGCCAAAGTGCATCTTCAAATGGGGCAAATAGGCACCTTTGCCCCTCCCCCAACCCCCCTCCAACACACACAAACTCCCCCTGTCATGTTTGCAGAATTGAGAAAGTCCATTAACGCTGATTTAGTGGCAGTGTCTTGCAGTTGCCTTTGTAAGGAGGTGACATCCAGTGAATGGGAATCAGAACTGGCTCCCCTCCTCCTCCTCCTCCTCCTCCATCGTTTCCTCCTCTTTGCTCCATATTCGGGGTCCACGGGTGGCTCGGTGGGCTTGTGTGTGTGTGTGGAGGGGTGGGGACGAGCATCCAGAGGGTTTAGCTGCCGCATGTCTCTTGAGTGGCGGCGTCTTTGTGCCTGGGCCGGCCTGTTTGTTTAGCCTTTCGTCAGAGAGCGGCCTCACACGTCGATTCTTCGTTCACAGAGGATGAGAGCCATCAGTCAAGCTGCAGCTTGTAACATCTCAGCTCGTGTGTTTGCGACTGTGACAGACGTGTGCTGCGGACTCTGAGGTCCACAACACTGGAAAAACCACAGATCAGAAACTTCAACAAACGTGAAAAAAAACAAAAAAACGTTAACCGAGTTCAGAACTGCAAGGAAGTACTCAATAGACTGTTTAGTTTAAAGACCTACTCCAATAAAAAGTGTTTTGGGTTTTTTTAACATGTTCTTGCAGCATTTTTCTCATAATGAAAGACATGCATAAAATGATTGAAGTTTGAAGCTGTTTTTCTGAGCAATTCTTGATTCACATCATGATGATCAGGAGCAGATAAAAACCTGCGGTTTGAAAAAGCTCAGGTTTGTGGTGCAGCAACTGTCATGGGTGGGCCAAAATCCCCCCACTCTGCTACAGTCCTGAAGCGTTTACCGGCAGACAAACAGATCCATTACCGTCTTCATTTTCCTCGCCTGAGCTGCCGTCCGGCTCTAAACTGTGCAGCTGCATAGCTCTGATATTGCTCGCCGTTTCTTTTTTTATTGCTTTTTGCTACACTAATGTTAGCTTGGGCTTGTGAGGTGGTATAAGCTAGCAGGAAAGAGCCTAAACAAAGGGCTGATGGGAAATTAGTGAAGGCTAACTTATGTTCCACAACTCAGAGACGAAGAAGTAAAAAAAAGATTTATCAGCTTATGTTGTTTTCTTTAGGAGACTAAGGTTGTGTCCAAAATTTCCCAGAAATCTCTGCAAATAATTAGTGTGGATTGAAGCTCACTAGATTGGCAAAAATTGACGACATGGCCTAACACTGAGGTCATTGTCCGAATTCCCTCACTATTCCCTAAAGACCAGACAGTGCAGGACCATCCAGTGGCCTGGATTTCAGCCAAATTTCATCACATGCTCACTATTTTTAACGGTAAATATGACGTCACTCATTAAAAACCTAACAAGTATGAACATTTTACAAAGACAAATCCCTTAAACGCAATGCATTGTGGTCTATGTTTGCCAATCTATGATGGGAAATGGGTGTAAACTAAAAAGTTGATCAGGCACAGTGGTCCCACCAGCTGTGTGTGACTTCTGGGGCGGCCCCGAATAGAGCCATCCTCTGGTTGAATCCACCATCAGCTGCTGGGTTTGGCGCCTGACGGTTTTTCTCCTCTGACCTCAGAAGTTCTGCCTCACTCACGCCGTGGAAAAAGCAGGAGGGCAGGAAGGTCATCTCGATTATTCTACCTCGCTCTCTCGGAAAACAAAGTAAGAAAATATTTACACAAACAGGAAGCCGAGCGTTTCCTTCAGATTAGAAACATGTTCCAGCCCCCCCAGGCTAATTACACTCTTTCTCTGCGTCTCCGCGTGCACGCATGGACCTTCACACACGGCCTGCTCAAGATGGCGCTCAGCTGACATGAAAGGTTTGAGAAAGATTTCAGGAGTTAAGGTTTCTTCGACATTAAAGTGAGGAGGGAGGAATGTTTCGAGCCAAACTAAAAGCCCATTAACGTTCAGCTCCCCTCCAGCTATGTTAAATCAACCATAATAAGTTGCGAGTTTATGGACCTTTTGCTCTCCAAATGTCTACCATGTTGCTAATTGTGTGCATCTGTGACTGGTGTTTTGATGTTTCAGCGTTGCAGCTGTCCGCTGCAACCGCCTCTGGTTAAAAGTGGCGTGTCCCCGCGTGCTCTGAGTCCAGCCTGGTAATGGCAGACAGCCGTGTGGTGGGTTATCACCGGGCAAAGTCTCAAAATAAAGAAAAACAGGATTGGCGTTCGTCCAGGTCTTACAACCACAGACATATATTTTTTAAACTTTTATATGGAATAAATAGTTCCAATTTTAAGGTGTCAGCACAAAAAGCTCATTAAAAACTAAGGTTGGTAAATCGAGCTCTTGTTTAATAGAAAAAATAAAAAACTTGATGGTTAGAAACTGTCCTTTTTTTTTTAAAGTACGCACAGTTTTTTGCCATTTGCAGAAACTGGTCCAACAGCTCATTAAAAAGCACTTTCTCACTGGGATAGCCCTGTAAACTCAGCTTTAAACTGGTGGAGGGACAGGACAATCTTCACCTTTACTGGATTTCCAGTCACATTTGAGAGGAAAGAATCTCATGGAAGCATCCTGTATGTACAGCAGCTGCTCCTCCTTTGTTCAAAATGGACTTTAACAAGGAAGTCTTGAAGCTTTATCAGACCACTGACTGTATGCGAGAACTGGACTGTGTGACCCCCTCCCCCTGGCATTCCAAACAGGAAGTACCCGCTGGTTTCAAGAGGTAAAAATCCCATAGACTTCTACAGAGAAATGAACAGCTATTACTCAGTCAATGTACAACCATTTAGTAATCCTTTTTTTTTTTTCATGATAGGTTTTCTGTAGTTCAAGTTATAAACTGACCTGATGCCTCACTAAAAGTAGGCGGTTGTTATTTTGGAGACATCTCTCACTTGAAGTGAAAATACTTGCATCGTCACACTGTAATGAACCACATCCCTATTCACTTGCAAGTGAGCTAAGATTGTACCTTTCAAACTGTTCTGAAACCACTTTGTTCTATGAGATTTTTTTTGTAACTACTGTTTGCAGCCCAGCCAGAACTTCCCAATCAATATTTCCAAAAGATTGATTCCAAACTTGGATATTTACTTTAAACATTTTGTTTTGTGAGTTGTCACAACTCAGAGAACGACTCCAATCCTCTTTTGAGCTATTTTAATTGCGTTATTTTGCCGTTTTTGGCCAAAATTTAAAAAAGCTGTCATTTTCTGAGATGTGGGCGGGACTGTTGGCGTGGAGCATCATTGGTTTCTGCAAAAATCAACCAATCCTAAGAGTAAAAGTTCTGTGATTTTACTGTCAGACACGCTGTCAAATAAAGTAAAAAAAAAACTATTTTTTTGTTCACTTTGTGACTCAGAAAGCTTCTCACCTGAGGACGCAGTGCTATTGAGCAAAATCTTGAGCTTTGACATCATTTTGATGGCGTTTCGTTTGTCTTTGAGCTCATTGAAGCTTCACACGTGCAGCCGCTTACAGCAGAAGGATCGCATTCAGTGGATGCAGCACATGTGCTGCTTCATGGCAGAAAAAGTCCCTGACATTCATTTTACAGTGGATCCAAACCATCTGCTCTCTCATGCTGTGTAAATCAGCACCTGTCATTCTTCACAGCTCCATCTCTCTTTTGTTGGCCCTTCCTGAGTGCGACGGTGCTGGACGTTTCTTCTGGTTGACACTCCTTTGGATGCATTTCTGGAGCTGCATCAGGATGTGTGTGCTTTGATTTCAGAACCTCATGGGGATATTTTTTATTCCCGTTTGTGTCGTCAGAGAACGGATCAGCTCAAACGTGTGCGTACGTGTACGCCGCTGAAACCTGATCCTGAGTAATTGTCAGGATCAGGCGAGGGATTGACATCTACCACCAACCGTATTTTGTCAGATAACACGCACTTGAGCTCGCTTTGGGAGAACCTCTTGAGGAAGCCAGCCATCGGCGTTTTGCTGTAAACAAACAATTTCATTCGCTCGTGCACAGAGAGCAGAGGTCATCTGATCCCGGAGCCCACATGCATGTTTGCTGTTTTCTTTCCATGACTCATCACCATAACTCTCTTCCAGAACCCTCCAGCCCGCTGCGCTTGTGTCTTTGTTGTGACAGCTCTGATCCTGCAGCTGCAGGATTCCTCGCAGACCCCACCACCTCCTCACCGTCACACAGATCTGCGGCCCAAATCCTGTGCCGACCCAATGCCCAGCTTTCCAAGGGGCTGGACTGGAATCTCCCTCGGACGTGTTGCAGCCGGGTAATTGAATACGGATCAAAGACATTCAGGTCTCCCCGAAAGGTCCAGACGGCTGATCAGTTTTTTGTAATAACAGCGAGGCTTCCGGCGTTGACCTCCCATGACCTTTCTTTACCTTTCTCTCCCTGCGCTTCGCTCTGAACTGAGAGTTCTGGCTTTGAAGGCTCAGGCTAATGCAGACACACAGGCCAACGCAGACAAAGAGAAACGAGAGCGGAAAATCACGTTTGGAGCAGCTGCATTCAAACAAATGTTTCACAAAACAGCCAAACATGAGGATTTTTAAAAATATTTATGCATAAATATTATAGTAAATTAAATTAACCTGTTTCTCACCATAAAAAAGACTTAATTTGACATGTTTGGTTCTGTTATTTCAGTTTTTCCGTCTCAAACTTGAACTTTCTGGCATGTCCAGGGATGAGCTTTGGTCATAAGTGGGGGAAGTGCGCCCTCTTGTGTTTGCAACAATGGTTTAGTCTTCCATCCTTTTCCTAGCAGGGTCACAGGGTTGCTAGAGCCTATCCCAGCTACTGTTGGGTGAAGGCAAGACACACCTTGGAGAGCTTTCCAATATATCTCAGTTTAAAAACTTCACACAGAAAGGACCCAGCTGGGATTTGAACAATAGTCTTCTGACTGGGAGGTCAGTGCGCTAACCACTAAGCCAGGGGGTCAGAATCCAGCCCTTCAGGGCCGGTGTCTTAAATGTTTTCCAACCAACCTGCCATTGAAGCTCCTTGTTGGCCAAACACACCTGATCCAGACTAATCAGCATCAAGCTGCAGACAAAAATAATAATAATAAAGGCAGCAACAGTCACGTCTGAGGAACGGCAGATGATCAACATCTGCAGAATCTTCTGGATGCACAGAGAGACCAGCATCACTTTTTCTTTGCGGTTTTGCGCAGACGTCCAAAAGGGGAGGAGAGGGGCCGGCTGGACTTCCCACACAGCAGCAGGGAGGAGCTCTTTCCTGAACCTGCAGCGTGGGAGCGCTCCGGCGACTCGTCGCTGTTCTGACGAGTCGCTGAGCTCGGACCAGCAGCAGATTTCAGCTCCTGATGTCCTTTCCCAAGTCCCTCCAGGTGGGCCTGGAAGGTGGAGGTCTGTTGCTCCAGGCAGGTGAACCTCTCCTGCACCATGTCAAACTGCAGACAGAGATGCTGTCGGAGCCTGACAGGGTTTGTACGTTTTTTTTTTCTCTTAGATGAGCGTACCTGCTCCATGTTGGCCTGCAGAAGGAGCTCGGGCCAGACGGACTCGCTGCTGCTTTTCACCTTGTTGCAGGTGTGGGTGTGGCTCCAGGTCAGCTCCTGCGCAGGAAAACATAGAGGTTGAGATGGAGACGGGTCAGAGATGGTTCTGATGGCTCAGAGGGGGGCTGACCTGCAGCAGCTGCGTGCTCTCCTTCAGCTGGACCTCACATGAACCAAGCCTGTTCCTGTACTGATTCAAAACCGCAAACAGAGTCTGCACAGAAGAACAGAAACAACACAGAGGCACAAAAATGAGTTTGACCCTGAAGAACCCATGAGTCACATTTGGCTGCTGGCTTTTTTAATTTCATTTTTTTCTACTTTTTTAATTTGATTCATATTTTTTATTTGTATATTTTGTCTGCTGTCATTTGCCCTGAAATGAACAAATAGAAATGTGTCAATTTAATTTTGAGACAAAAATTAACTTTAAAAGTCCAGAAGAAATTTGTTCTGAAAACAGACTTTTTGTTTTACAGTTTAAAAATCCTAATTTATTTTTGGCTTTTAGGATCTTTTAGAGGTTTGGAACATGCAGCAAAAAAGTATGCATTTAAAGTATAACAAAATATCTTGGGATATTAAGATGATTCGTGGAATTCATCCGCTATGAAAATAAAAAGAAGAAAATATATAATGATCTTTGGTGAATACAGAAATGAAAAAAACACATCTTAAGGGCAAAACTTTGAAATGATGATTTAAGTTTAAACAAATTATTTATTTTTCTTTAAAACTTTAAGAATATAAAGTAGTGGTAAATATGCATTTATTAGGTTTTCCCTGCTCTGTACCTTTCAAATCACAACTTTTAGGAATAAAATAAATGTTTTTAATTGTTTTTTTATATTACATAACCTGTTGTCTTTTTTTCTTATTTTGGATTTATTTCAATAGTTTTGTTTCAAAATAAAAGTTTTAATTAAAGAGCAGCAAATGAAGATTTTTTAAAAAAATGTTTAGAAGAAAAAAAGAGCAAAAATCACAAAGAATTCTCCTTTTTGCATCAATAAATGGGTCTACATCCTTTTTGTCCAGTAAAACATTTATCCTTTCCTAAGATCTGATGATGAGAAGAATCTGGACCACCTGGACATCAAACCAGATCTGTCTCTCTGTCGCCATCTTCTGGTTTCTTCTGTCGTTGCTGCCTTCTGCTGCTTTGTGTTTTCTCCTCAGGGATGCAGGATCACTGTCGGGGATTCTTGACGCACCTGCAGCCCATCTCCACTTACAAAGGCTGTTTTAGGACTGGGTGCTGGTCCATCAGTTAACTTCCATCGGTACTGAGCACACAGCTGTCAGTTTTTACATCGGTTTGCTCCTTAATCTTTTAGCCTGTTCTTTTCAGATGATCTCTGAAGTTTCAACTCTTTAAATGTTCCATTTTCCATTAGCTAAAGTGACCATCGGGTCCAAAATTCTGTCCAGTCCAAAACGAAATAATACGCATGTAATCAAAAATATAAACCAAGTTTATACAAATGTACATCTTGAGGGTTCAAAGGTGCCCAGCTCCGTATTGTAACAGTAAAATCTGTCCAACACAAGAGGCCTTCAGCTCGTATCTGATGCTCAACTCCAGGACAAATGAAAAAAATGTGATCATAAAGTAGATCACAACAACACAAGCAGTGTTTTGTTGGGAATATAACTTCTTCAAAAATTCATGTTCGCTCAAATTTGAGGCTTCTTGCATGAGTTCTAGCTTTCTTGATAAATGGAGACGGGTCTTTGGAGGCAGATTTTGATGCCTTCAGGATCTCTTTCACCTCTTTGGTCCAAGTTTTTTGGGTTAACGTGTTCTTGTGGCATTTTTCTGATGATGGCCATTTATTAAGAAAGTTAAGCTCAAACTTGCATTTCTGAGAATTTCTTTGGGTCTTTTTTTCTACCAATTCTAATCCAGGAGCAGACAAAAAAAAGATTGTATTTGTGACGTGGAAAATGCGCTGGGCAGGCAACAGGGTTTCAGCAACAGGGAGGGGAAAGGGGGCGGTGTTGCTCTGCACCAATGGTTACACCCACAACTCAGAGGTGAATTTCTAATGATCTCCTGCCGCTCTGCAGAAACTATGTTCTAGAAAACATCAAGCATGTTTTGATTTTTGGCTAAAAAGGGCATAATCATAATTAATAGACCACTGACAACGCTTTTACAATTGATCAAAAGATGATCTGGGTCAACTGCGTCTGCTGTGTGTGAGTGATAAGAGTATTTTAATGCTCGCCTCTGCTTCAGTCTGGGCTGAAGCCAGATCCTTGTGATCTTGACCCTCCCGTTTGGATAGCGTGACCCCCGCGTGCAGCTCCTCCAGCTGCTTCCAGAGGCCGTCCAGGCCCTGCAACACATCCTCCACGCTGGCTTCGAAACCCGCCTGCACCTGGACGAGAGCGTGCAGAGATCTAATCCTGCAGGAGGGGGGACAGGAGGTCATCCAGTAGCATTTTTTTACAGTTTGTGACAGGTGGAGGTGGAGCCTCACCTCTCCTGCAGGTAGCTGGAGGTCAGTTTCACTTTGTTTGACAGCATGTCGCCTCCGTCCTCCTCTGGTTTTGTTTCTGATCCGATGCTGGTCTTCTCCAGAGATTGAGCTACTGTCTGAAGGAGAAAACAGAAGTCAGAGTTGCTGATGGAATTGTTTGAAGTTCTCTCTGCAGGTTAACTTCAGGAGGTCACGACTGAATGCATCGCCGCTGGCTAGAATACCTGCACATTCCTAACCATTCCATGAAGTCACCTGCAAAAGCTTGAAACCATTTAAGCAGCGTGTGTAGCTGCAGGCTGCACAAATATCTCTATAAAATCTATCTGGATTAAAAATGTGAACTATAAAGAAAATGAGATGTCAAACACGAAGAACACCTTCAAGTCACATTCAAATCATTATTCAAAAGCGTTCCAAGTGGTCTTTTAATTCTAGTTATGTCATTTTTAGCCACTTTTTTTTTTTAAAAACTTGTTTTGTTGGACATAGTTTCTGCAGAGCGATTAGAAAAAGGCTCCATGAATATGTTAAAAACATTTTCATCGGAGGGGATCTTTAAAGGTTTGAATGTGAAGGACGTTGGTTCACATTCGACATCATTGGAGTGAAAAAAAAAACGATTCCTAACTTGACTTTTGGTTTTTATTGTTCTACAAATCCAGTCTGGAGTTACAGCTGCTCTGAGAGGGTCCGGAGGACCATGGTGGTAAAGCGACACCGACTGCTTATGAAGCATTAATGGTGTGGATGACTTCATCAAGGAGGACCATGAACAAGTTGAACTAAAGAATGGAACCCTGAGGTGCTCCACAGGATGTGGTGACTCCATCAGATTTAGACTCCCATGAACCCTCAAAAACTCTGTAAGGTGTAGATCTGATCCAATGGTCTGAGAACTGCCGACTCAGGTCTTCTCAGCCAAATTCTCCTCTATTGTGCGACTTACCTCTAACCTGGAGAGGAGAGCCTCGATGTGGGCCACACTGGAGTCCTGGGGGGGCTCCTGAAGGACACAGAGGAGCACAGAGTCTGCCAGAGCGACAGAAACAGGAACTTGGAGCTCTGGACTTCTGTTTTGGGACTTCCTGGAGGCACAAAAACTCATTTTTTGACATTCTAAAGAGCTTTTCTTCAAAGAATTAGAAGGCAGTTTGACCTTACCATCCATAACGGTTGTTCTTGCTTTCATGAGCGGTTTTCTTATGCTGTTTGGGTTCTTGTTCCTCCTGAAATGAAGCAGAATCAGCTGAGAAACCACCAGAAGCTGAGCAGGGTCATGAAGTTCTGGAGCAGCACTCACCTGGTTTCGCCGTGGCCCCAGGCGGCCTCTCAGGGCCCGCAAAGAGACCGCCAGTACCACGCACAGCAGGCATGCCAACAGCAGCCTGGAGTACACTTCCACCTGAGACACGGAGGAGTGAAGCAGCGCCTCCAGCTGGAAAATCCACCACATTACACCTGCTGGAGCCAAACTGAGCCAGGGGATAAGCGTCCGGACAGGCCCAGCTGTCTGTTGGGTTTGATTCATCTGAAGGTGAGTCCTATTGCGACATCCAGACTAACAGAGCAGGAAACCTTCATCACTTTTGGGTCAAGTTGATCTTCCAGCAGCTTTAGAAGCCAAATGTGCTCTTACCTGTGTTGTCTTTCTGGTCGTCCCCCCCACATTCCATCTTCCTGCCTGACATGTGAGGGGAGTCACTGTTAAAAACATGACAGGAGCTCCAACATGCTGCCTCTGATGAAGAGGAGCTCCTCCGTCTGCTGCTCCTCGGCTCAGAATGGGCTCGACGTGTGGACAGCTGGTTGGACAGGTACGGCTTGAAAGCTTTGCTTTGTCACTTTTTCAACATTCCTGCACGACAGGAATGGGTTTGACTCCCTGCCCCACCCCGCTATTCAGAGCAGCAATTCCTTTGGTTTTTCACGTCTCCAAGAGAAACCACCAGAGCAGCTCAGAGGCCGAGTGATTCAGAACAGACAAATATGTGGAAACAATCGTTTTTGGCTCCCTCCCCTCTAGGAGCCAAAACAAGGTCAAAGGTGAGTCCACACACCTTTTTATTAGGGGTGGGAGATACTGGGAATTTGGGTATTGATCCCATACCAAGTACTTACAGGACACGTATCGCCAATTTCAATGCTTTTTTTCTTAAAATGTTGCATTATATAATAATTTCAGAAATACACCTTTTTTGTTAATTATGTGTACAATACAACACAGGACAGAGACTTTTGGAAAATAAAAATGTTAATTAACTAATACAACATGTATATTAATAATGACATATTCCAAACACTTTTCATAAAACAGTAACTAGTGCAAAATTTAAAAAAAAAAGGCAAAAATGTAACAAAAAAATATGTATTACAGCACCACACATATTAAATACCTAAATGAAGGCAGTAATACATTATTCTTTAAAAAGTAAACAAAAGCAGTACTGTCATAAATATACAAATATAAACAACACAATAAAAAATCCTGGGATTGGTGCAAATATGTGGTTCATTAATGACTCCGCTCTCCAATGAAGCAGGGAGGGGAGGGGCAAGGTGTGAGGACAGACAGACTGTGTTGTCAGATTGGACAGACACAACTTGGGCAGCTATTTCCTCCAATTGGGTTGTTTTTTTGCACAATCTAGAAACACTGGGGACAGATAGACGCTGCGTTTGCATGAACTCTTTACAGCTCGTCTTACAGAAAAACGGCGCAGAACAACATCAATCTCATTACGCTAGTATCAATACTTCAACCTTGGTATCAATACGATGGATACTCAGATCGATACGCCCACTTCTGCTTTTTCATATACTGAACTTGGTGACTTTAGATATTGAAGTAATCAAAAATCTATGATTTACAGCCTTGATTATAGACTGAAAGGACCATCTTTTTTACGATGCAGCTCTCCTGTTTTACTGCGTCTTTGAGATAAAACTTCACCTCTTCACCCTTTAACACCTGAGACGTCACCGGCAACGCTTAAATACCACACTTAAGTCGAGCAGACTCTGAAGCAAAGAAAAGAGGCACATTTTGTGGTATTGAGTGCAAAATTTGTCAGTTTTTACGTATTTGCACAGTAAGGGAAAGAAAACTTTAGTTTAACAGATCTTCACGAAATTTGACACAGAACACCAGGTTAGGTCTACAACTACAGTTAAAGTTTTGTTGGCCTTTGACCTCAGAAAAAGGGCACCACCTTAAATCTTTTTTAAAAAATCGCTTTAAGTACCTTCTACAAATTTAAATTCCTCCAAGATCTATCGATCTATCACCTCCTAACTCCTCGAGCATCATTGTGAAGCTACATAGGAAAAAATGTTGGTTGTAGAAGTTGTTGATTTTGAAAGGCCTTAGTGTGGCCAGCTTGCAAAAGTGGCTTTTCCCTGTTGCTCGCACATATTTTGCCAGAATATTGTGAGGATTTAATACATGAATCCTTGGCTCAGGCTGAACAAAACAATAGCATATAATATGCACATATTAGGATGTGGGCGTGGTTAACAAAAAACCTCAGTTGCCAAGAAAATCTTAAAGTTTACTTTTGCAGATTTTCCTAAAAATGCCATAGATCTGTTCGTCACACACAGGCGACCAAAAAATAATATGGTTGCTTTGGTGCTAAAACCAACAGGAAACCACCATTTAAAAAAAAAAAAAAAAGGTCGCCTGCAGCTTTCAGACCATAGGATCAGATCTACACCTCAAAGGGTTCATGGGAGTTTAGTCCACCTGTACGTTGTGCATCCTACGACTATAACCCAATGTGAGGCAAAAATGGATGGTAACATCCAGGAATATTGAAGAAAGAAGTTTTTTTGTATATTTTACTACAAAAACACCAACAGTGACAAAGATTCAGATAATAAAATATACTAATCTGAATCGCATCTTATATACAAACAAATCCTGCACAGAGAAGTAGAACATCCAAACAGATGTGTGAAGAACACAACCTGCTCCAACACTTCATTCTGGATTTCTCTGTATATGACACTTAAATATAACATGTAACACTTGAGTATATGTCTGTAACATAACAGATACGCAAATAAATCAACATTTATTCTGAACAGAACTGTGGTTCCCATCACTAGGATGTTAGTAAGCAGCTTCGAAATTCATGTTTGTGAGAAGAAATCAACTACTGTCCAGCTCTGCCTTCCAGTGTTTTATTTAAAAACAACTTTTTTTTCACCATTCATTTCATTTCAATAAAAACTTCACATTTGACTTTTCGGTTAAAGTTCTAGCAGCTCAGTTCATATTTCGGCCAGCCCTGCCTCCGCGCGCAGATCCAAGCCCACATGAGCCGAGGGTGCGTTTATTTCGTGAAGCTGCTCCAAAGACTGGGCAGTCTCGCTTTGTCGGCCTGCTCATGGTTTGGTTATGTGAACCTCTCCGGTCCCGCTGCCATTGGTAGTTGTGGTGATGATGTACTGTTGCGTCACCGGCTGCTGCTCCAGGTGTTCGGTCTGGGTGGTGCTCTGAGGAGCGGCTTGTTTGGTCTCCAGATCACTCTGACCCTCGGATATGACGTAGTGTGTCTGCAGGGACGACAGCGGCGCACAAGACAATGGAATTTGATTATTTTGCCACACAGACACAGATGAACAGTTAGCAGATGTTTCATCCAAATTAACATACCAGCATCTTTCAACTGAAGACCGTGTGAGAGTTCTAAAGACACTTTTAAAACTGGGATTTGAACACTAACATCTATTCAATCCACTGAACCACAGCCACTCTGCTGGCCAGTTATTAACCATGAATAAGAAGTTGAAATGCCTAACATCATGGGAGGATCATTGATTTCCTAATAGTAAACCGCTGCATCTCCTCTTCACTGCTTGTCAGTTCAGAAGTCCCACAAGGCAACCACAAACTCCTAAGAGAAAATTGTCTCATCTACATTTTAGAAATGTCTGCAAAGTTTGAAATTATGTCTAAAAATAGTTTTTTTTTTCTTCACATTCTTAAGTGTTTTCATGCATCTCATCACAAATAAATGTGATTTGGAAAAACAGCATCAGATGAAAAGACATTAAAGGGAATTACAGGTGTGTGTGTGTGCAGGAGGAGGTGCATGAGGAGGTGCATGAAGAAGTCTAAGGGCCTACAGCCCATGAGTAGGAACTGATGGAAGAACAGGAGGAGGTGTGAGAGAAGATGCATGAATGGATGCATAAAAATAAAAAGGTGATGGAGATGCATGAGGAGGTGCATGGGTGGGGAGCAGGGAGGAGGTCCATGAGGAAATGTGTGAGGAGAGGCATCAAGAGGAGGTGCATAAGGAGGTGCATGACAGCATTTTCTCACCGTTTTCACCTGGTTGCTACCGACTCCAGAAAGAGGGGTGCTGGCTTCAGCTATGACGTACTGAGCATGAGGTAGAGTCATCATCTGGATCTCTGACGCTGGAGGAGCAAACAGTTTACGTGACTCTTGTGGGTAATCAGCAAAGAAACAAACAGGAGGCAGGGACTCACGGTAACCTCGGTAGTTCCAGTTTCCAGGTATGTAGGTGTGCTGCACCGTCCCCTGCTGCTGGCTGCTGCTCTGACTCTGGGCTAAGGTGACAGGGGTCAGCTCCTGGCTCGGCTGCTGGGAGGCGGGGCTGAGCGGCCTGCTGGTGCCCTTCAGAGGAGCAAGAGTAACCTTGAAACCTTAACGTAATCTGAGAAACACTATCCGAAAGTTAAATCCCTGACTAAAATGACACGTATTAAGACTGACGCAGGTGTTTTACCTGTGCAGTGGCTTGGCCGGTGCCCGAGGCCTCAGAGACCTGTACGTGCTGCAGCTGGATGGGCTGCTGGCTGTAACCATGGGGGTCGTGCAGCTGGCTCACGTCTACCGTGGGGGCCTGGGAATGTGGGGAGGAAGCCTATAAAAAAAAAACAAAGCACAGCAGAGATGAAGAGCAGCTTCCTCACAGGTAAATCGGACAAAACCTGAAAAGAAATCGGAGATTCTCAACAAAAATGAAGGCTTTTTGGAAGATTAGTCTGCAGGAAGAACAAAGACGCTCCTATTTGCTTTCTGGGGAAACTCCAAGTAAAGTTGGACTCAGCACGTTCCTCTGAAGCACAAAGGTGAAGATTTCATCATTTAGAATAAACAAGCCCATTTCCAGCCATACTAATACTTGCAGAGGAACTACAGCTCTATGTAAGACGTCACTCAGAGGAACTTCTCCCTTTTTCCATTCTATTATACTACAGTCTGCCTTTAAAAACACAATAAATTCCACAAAAACAAACACAGTGCTGCTGTTGTTGAGAAAATAGACAGAGATTTCATCGTTGCCTTTCTGACCAAACCCAGTGTGTTCATGCCAAAAGCTACACTTCTTAGTGGTGTCCCCCAAGGGTCTGTTCTGGGTATATTTTAGCTCAATATGAGCACTGAATAAAAAAAACTGGTGCAGTATAAATAAAGATTGATTTGATTTGAAAGTGAGGAGAATTCAAAAGCTTCTTCAGGATAGTAAAGAACCATGTCTAAGGTAAAACCCTGGAGTCAGACTTGGGCAAACAACTAAACCAGCTTTTTACTATCTCAATCAAGCATTGAGACTCAGAGATGTCACGCTCAAAGAGGATCTAGAGGAGCAGATTCATGTCTTCATCTCCTCCTGGCAGACCTAATCTTCCTTTTCCTTCATTTCAAAAGAATACAAACAGGAAATCGATGTTTTCCCAAACGCTCAGCTTACCGGAGCGACCTGCACCACCTGTAGCTGGATGTGCTGCGGCTGAGCCAGGCTGCCCCCCGCCTGAGACACCGGGATGTACTGGATTCTCTGGTAATCCCCCTGTGCAGTTCGGTAGTCTGTGGTCAGGGTTTGAGACAGTTCTGTCATGGCCTGAGTCAGCAAATCTGTGGTCTGCGAGGACAGGAAATCAAAGGATCAATGTCATTTTTTCCAATTTATTTGCTCAGTAAAACTCAAGTGCATCATATACATGTCAACTTGCACATTTTGCTTTTCTATAATCTAATAAATTTGACCTATAGAACCCTAAAGGCATGTTTATGTCACTCAAAGAAGCATTGACAAAAGAAACTAAAGGAGATGTTTGAACACAAATTTATTAAAACTTTTCTTCAGCAGATGCTTTAAAAAATTGTGTTTAAAAGAACTTGTTCATTACAACTGTTGGTCCTGGAATAATTATTAATTGGATAAAATTTGAATAAAAATTAACACTTATCATCTTTTTAGGTTTGAGATGCAGAATTTCATAAATTTCCAAAAATCTCTGAAGCACAAAAACAGCAAAAACTCCCCCCCAAAAAAACATAGATAGACCCTTTAACTTCCAGCCTGAAGCTCATCTGTAAATAGAAGTAAATAGATCAGATGTAATTCACAAAACTGGGCATAATTAAATCACATCCTAACAGCCAAACTGAAAACAGAAATGAACACTGACAACAGTTTAGATGATAAATTGGTTTATTAATCAGAACAAAAAAATCCTTAAGGGAGAATTCACACCCCTAATAAAATGTTGTTATTGTTTAATTGCTTGAAAGAGAGGAAGTGAACTTACTTAATCCCACCCTTATACTTTACTTTACTATTATCTTTATTCTTTTTACATAGTTTTCTGAATTTTTACATTTCTCCCAACAGGAATGTGGAGTTTTAATTTTGTATCTTAAGTTCTATCACAGCCCTACAGAACCCATTTGCCAGATTTTCAAGCCCATTTTTTACTGTAACTTTTTAACGTAAATTTTTGAATTATAACAAAGAAAATTTGGTATAAAAGCATCAATAACTGCATCTATTGGATTTCTTTAATATTTCAAAAGGGCAACATTCTACTGTGTTTATTTAAAATACAAACTTTAAAAGGGATATTAGATGATGATTCTCACCACTACAGCCTCCGCTGTGGCGCCCTCTGCACTGATCACTGCAGGGGTGGAGCTGATCACGGCGGCGGTCAGAGGAGCCTGCATGCCGCTACCCAGCTGAGCCAGTTCCGGGTGCTTCTTCCTAATGTGCTGGACCATCTTCGTCTGAGGAGCCAAGAAAATTCTTTCGTTAGGACTGAAAACGATAAAGATTTTTTTACTCTTTTTCTGAAATGTTTAAACCTTTTTTGTGCTACAACATAAAGCTTTGAAGAAACGATTTTTCTGATAGAATTTTGCATTTTGCTTTAATGTCTTTCATACACATATGATGAATATTTGATATTTAGACACAGTGGCTCATATCAAATTTTTTGCTATTTTATGAATTTATTAAAGTGCATGAAAATTAATCTATTTGTTCATTTTAACCTTTTAAAGAGTAGGTTTTTTTTAAATTTTCAACTCTATAACTGAAATAATAATCTTTACTAAAAGAGGAAAGGGGCGGGGCTTCAGTATATTCAGAGATTTGCAATTTGTTGTTTTTTAAAGAATTAATTATGCAGACAGCTTTGTGGCAGAAATATCTCTTTTGACCTTCAGTAAAATAACATATTTAAATGGGTAAGTCATCATTTTGAGAAAAAAAAAAGGTTGCATCAGCCATTTTCTACGGTGGCCCTGAAGTTCAAATCACATCAACAAATCCCTCAACGCAAAAACATAATAAAGATCACAACAAAAATGTAAAAATCCAAACAAATAATAAAATAATTTGAAATAAAATAAAATGAAACAAATTGAAAAGCAAACATTGTGAAAACAAAAGTAATTTCCAGAATTTAAAATTAAATGCTAGAAAATGAAACAAAATAAGAAACCAGGAAAGCGGAGATGATGAGTCATGGAGAAATCTTCAGACAGAAGATATTTCTTTTAACTTTCTTTTTTACTTCTATTGTTTAATCAACTTTTTATCACAGTTCAGGTGAAACGTCCTTCTGCTTTCCCTCAAACATCATCATCTAATCAGTGATGTCCCATCATACCTTCCTTTTCTTATTTTGTCTCATTATATTACAGTTCATTTTGATTTCTGGAAATTAGCTTTATTTTCCAAAAATATTTTTCTTTTTTTTCATGTTTTGGTTTCTAGAATATTTACAAAATGTAATTGTTTTTTTTTTTCCATTGATTTTGCTTTTTTGTTTGTAGTTGTCATCTGATTTGCGTCGTGAATTTTTGGTTTTTTTTCGGGCCGCCGTAATTTTCCCATTGCAGACCAGCACACATAACTCCTATTCTAGTAAGTTTGATCAATTCTGGTGCAAATTTACTCTTTGTTTCATAATTTGGTGAAGCATCTTTTGAACAACACATTTCATCCTAAAGCTGTAGTTTTTGGATTGATTTGATTTTTGAACGAACTGGATTTGTCTTCAGCTTTCGCTGGACGTTCCTCAAACGTTCACACCGTGCTCCAACTGTTAGGTTGATGAACGGTGGCAGCTCTACCAGCAGGTGGTGCTGGCTCCATGTGGTGTACGGTCACTGCTGGTTTGCGCCTGACTGACAGATTTCACAACAGTAATGGATATGAGCGGAATCCATCTTTTTGGGTTTCCATCGTTTCTTGGCTGCAGAACTTATCAGCAGAACTCATCAGGCTTTTCTGTTGGAATTTGCATTTTTTATTTCTTCTGCGCTCCAGGGCAGAGTTAAGTTTTTCTCCTCATTAAGTCCAACAATAACTCTGCGTCGAGCAGCTGAAGGCGATGCCGCTCCAAATATTTACACCCTGTATAAACCTGAAGCTGCAGTTCACTACACTTTGAGTTTTGTTCCTCCTGGATATTGCTAATGATTGGAACTTATTTTCTAAAAAAAAACTCCAGAGAGAATTTTTCATCTAATAATCTGCTTAATCTAGACTTTGATTATTTTTGACGCCATTTAAAGCCTTAAATTATGGAAAAGGTGAATAATTACTTTGATGTTTTTCCTTAACGCCGTGAAACCTGTTTATTTAAACTTTTCAGAAGAGATTTCTTCATAAATGTCCAAATTAACAAAGAAAAATAATAATTACAATAAATAAATTGGTATTTAAAGGATTAAAATGCTGTTTTGAAGGTAAAAGATTAGATGTTTGAGGATTTAACTCTGATTTTTGTAAAGGAATCTGTGGAGGAAGGGAAAAGCGGATCGAGCTCGTTCCGACCTTGCTGCTGTACTGTTTGGCACAGTGCGGGCAGCAGACCGGCGAGGTCGCGATGGTTCCTGTCAGCTGGGTGTGCGTGCTCAACATGGGGTCCGGTTCCCCAGGGGCAGCTGGTCGCAGCTTCCTGATGCTGGGAGGCAGTTCTGCCCCAGGGTGGTTCTTCAGGATGTGTGCTTTCCTTTTACTGGCACTTTTATAGACCTGCAGACACACAGACGTCAGCGTTTTGGTTCACCCCCCCACCCCCCTCACAGGAAACGGCGAGTGGGCAGAACAAACCTTGTCACAATACTGGCAGAAGTAGTCTCTGTTGGGTTTGATGATGGGCAGCGTCAGCTCAGGCACATCGTCGATGCGCATCTCTGGATGTCGCTTGGACAGATGATTGACCTGAAAGCAGCAGAACTGAGTTATTTCATTGACTGTACAAGAGAAATGGGCTGAGGGACTCCTCCCCCTGGCGTTCCTAGCAGGAAGTACCCGATGGCTCCAAAAAGCCAAAATCCCATAAACTCATATAGCGAAATAAACAGTTGTTACTCTGTCATTGTATTTTTCAGAATAACCATTCTTGCTCTGATACCTTTATTTAACATGTTCTTGATAATATTTTTACTACATGATATATTTTTCTGTAGTTCACGTTATTCAAGTTAAAAACTGGCCAATCAGATGCCTCAAAAGAAGTAGGCAGTCTTAGATCAAGCGTTGGTGGCTAAATGGTGGCTAAATTGACTTCATTTCGCTGGAACCAGAAGTAAACCATTTCCTAAGGGTGACGTCTTGAAGTTGATGTCTTCCTTGAAATGTTTCACCAATGACGAAGAGTGATGAAGCCACTTCAAAGAAGAAGATTTTAAATCCAACTGCCATGACTCAACTTCAATCCATTTTCTATGGGTGACATCACACTCACCCAATCCAATTCTCTTATACAGTCAGTGGACGTCACACGTGAAAAAACGTCTTGAAATGCAGTCAATTCAGTGGCCATTTTTTCACAATATGAACGCCACCATGTAGTAGCTAGATGAGTCAGTCTATGAGTCAACATTTCTATGGCAACCACTCTTGCCAATGAGCAGCAAGCCCACCACTTCAAAGCAGGCCACACGATTTCTGTCAAACGTTTTGAACGTTTGACGTGGGGGCATCCCTTACTTCTAATGAGGCATCTGATTGGTCAGTTTAGAACTTGAATAACTTGCACCACAGAAATTATATCATGAAAAAAAATGAGGGACTGCAATATACTTCATTCGGTGTGGGTCCTTAAGCAAGACCCTGTGTCACCACAGGGGGACCTATAGTAAGTCTGGGTCTCCACGTGCCGGTTCCCAACCCGGAAGAAATACAGGGTTGTGTGAGGAGAGGCATCCAGCATAAAAATCTCTGCTAAACCACCTGTGACGACCCCTGAGAAGATGTGCTGAAAGGTGAACAACATTATCAAGAACGTGTTTTTAAAAAATGGTAGCAGGAGTAATAGCTGTTTATTTCGCTGTAGAAGTCTATAGGACTTTGGCTTCTGGGAGCTAGCAGGTACTTCCTGTTTGGAACATGAGGGGGGAGAGGTCACTCAGTCCAGTTCTCATATACATTCGATGGATCAGATCAGAACCATTGAGCAGCAGCTCACCAGCATTCCTCTGCGTCTGAATCCCATCATGCACAAGCGGCATTTGAACACAAAGCTCTCAAAGTCGGTGGTGGGGACTTTCATTTTCAGCGACTTGGATCTGTGGATGCGGTCAGCCTTCTTGGCTTCCCGGTCAGGGTTGTGCATGCGTTGCATGTGCTCCCTCAGCTTGTCTTTCCTCTAAATTTTAAAAGGAAAAGTTAGAATCCACAAGTGAAAGGAGATGATCCACGGATACGCACGGTGAGTCAAACCTTGAACTGTTTGCCGCAGGTGGAGCACAGGAAGTCCTTGCGGTCTGAGTGACGCAGCATGTGCAGGCGCAGCTTGTCGGGTCTGCAGAAGGCCTTTTCACAGTCCGGGCACTGAAAGATCTTCTCCGAGTGGAAGCAGCGAATGTGCTTCTTCACCTACAGAAGGATGGTTTAGTTGAAGCTTGGCACTAAACGGCAGCTGCGGCTTCTCCTTTACTTACCTGGATGAAGTCGCTGAACGTCTTCTTGCAGGACGGGCAGGTGAAGGAGCCGTCCACAGAGTGCACCTCCACGTGCTCCTTCAGCAGCTCCACCCTTTCGAAGGTCTCAGGGCATAAAAGGCAGGAGAAGGAGCGGTTCTCGGTGTGCAGCACCAGATGGTCCTCCAGCGAGGAGTCACTCAAAAAGCTCTTGCTGCAAATGTGGCAGGCGAAGGTGTAGGCGTCCCGGCCGTGGACCCGCAGGTGCTGCTCCAGCTTGTCTTTGTCCCGGAAGGCCTTGCCACAGTGTGGGCATTTGAACGGACGGAAACTCTTCCGGATGAAAAGGTGCTGCAGGGCTGCGTTCTGGCGTAGAGAGGAGAGATTTGCCGATAAAATGCATTTGCGTTTTTTTCAGACATGCAACTGAAGGTTTCGACTGTTGGGACAAACCATGTCCCGAACCCAACAGCCTTTAGAGCGCACGTGCTCCCCCCATTTTTAGTTTCACCCACCTGCACATCCATCTGAGAGGGAAGCACGCAGTGAGGAAGAGAGACACACTGTTGTAAAGCAGAGGCGGAGACAAAGCTACGACCTACTCCTCCGCAGACGGAGAAGCTCCTCCTCACCCGAATTCTCTTGGCTCGCTGCATGTCCTGCGGTGTTACGTGAGGCTCTGGTTGGCTGTCCTGTGCTGGGTCGTCCTTCAGGGGAACATTCATGCTGGTGCGGGGAATCGCAGACTCTGGAACCGGATTTCCAGCGGGAGGTTCGAGCGGACCCTCTCTCTCCACGTCAGGCTCCGCCTCCGTCTCTGTCTCCACCTCCTTCAGCCCGTTCTGCGCTCCTTCTTCTTGCTCCTCGAGCGGCTTCTCTGTCAGCTCCAACATTTCCTGTACATGAAGGTCAGAGTCTCACTGTGTTTCTTTTAAGGTGAGCGGATGATCTAACAGGTGAATCTTCCTCAACTGTTGCTTTGTCCTCGCTGGCATCCGTGGGCGGGTCCAAGCGAATTATCTTAGGCGGTCGTCCCGGTCGCCTTCCTGTCCCAAACCTCTTCCTGCCTCTTCCCCGGCCCCGGCCTCTGGACCTGAGAGAACCACACCTACATTTACCTGTGTGGGAACTGGCACGGGTGCAAATGAGTACCGACGGCAAGTTTGAACCTTGAAGCAGAGCTCAGCTTGTCGTCGTGCATGTTGAGGTGCTGTTGCAGCTGCTCCGAGCTCACAAAGCGACGGTTGCATTCGTAACAGGGCCAGTTCTTCTCCTGCTCTCTGAGGACTGAACAGAACAGAGCAGGTGATGCTGACCCGAGGAACCACTCTGCAGGTGTGAGGTCAAACACGAGACTCACCTTTGATCTCTTCTTCAGTCACATCATGGATCTTCTGATTCACAAACTCCGCGTACGACGCTGCATACCACACCTGAAAAAATAAACCTCGCAGTTCAATCACACTTTGAACAGAAAATCATTCAGAGCTTTTTAGCCCCCAAAGGTTTTCTGAAGTTACATTACTATTGCTATTTTCCACAAAAGCAGAAGTTTGATGAAGAAAACAAGCACAGCAGCAGAAGACTCGCTGACCTTCAGCTCTTGCTTGGGCTGGATGTTTTTGATGGTGGTGTAAAACAGTTCAGATCCGTACTGATAGGCTACCAGGTTCTGCTCCAAGTGGTTCCGCGCAGGTCGCACAAACATCATCCAGTTGCAGCTGTCTTCGTCTGAGAGGTCAAACCACAAGTCGTCCGACGTCTGCGCATCCTTGTCTGCATCCAGCTTGCACAGCTGGAACCCACATTGATGGAATCTGCTTACAGTTCTACTCTGATCATCTTTAGAAGTCATGTAAAAGTCTTCCTGGTGGTCTTTTAATTAGGATTATGTCGTTTGCGAAAAGAAAATAAAGTTTGTTGTGATAAGTTTTATACCTTTAAACATCTGTAATTCTACTTCCAAGATTTCATCTATCCCGGGTTAATTATGGAACTCAAATGAGAGAACACTGTACCAAAAACACTATTTTCATTAGAATGAGTCTTTAACCCTTTATAACCATTCCTATCATATTTGATTGACACATTTCTGAAGACCCTATCTCATTAGCATAATCCAAACTTTCCCTAAAAACCATTGTATATAACTTGGTCCATGTTTTCTGCCCTGTAGTTCATCATTGTTCCAGTACATCAGGGGTCTGCAACCTGAAGCTCTTTTGTCCCTCCATTGTGGCTCTCTGCTTTTGAAAACAAGTTTTACCAACTAAAATAAATAATTGGTTTGTTATTTAAGTTCTGTCATTTAAACTGAGGTGATCTTATATGAGTAAAAATTAACATTATTATTTTCTTTAACCAGTGCTGACATCACACTAAATCAAAAGGCATTGAGAGCTTTACCATTCCTCCAAAATGCACACACATCAGCTAACTACACAAAATGATGGGAAAGGTTTTGCTCTATAGTCATAGTGGTTTACTATTAGGATATGTTTAAACTCATATTCTTATTTTATGTCTTTTTGCTGTTCAGAGGCCAAATCCCTAAAGTATAATTGCAAATCTATTGCGGCAGGATCTTATGTGCTGCACGATGTATTTTATTTTGAAAGAAACTAGTATATGTTGTTGTCTAAAGGAAGATTATAGAAATATAACACTGTTAAAATAAAATGACTTTAAATATTAAAAGCTAAACTTTATAAACATGTGAATTAATGACCAAAAAACATAAATAAAATTTATTTTTGCTGGTTCCGTCCTGTAAGAAACTGGACAAATGCCTCTTGTAGTGTTAAGGGCTGCAGACCCTCTACTAGAGGCAGAAGAAGAGCTTTTCCTGCTCATTTCAAAATGGCTGCTTCCATGAAATCTCAAGAACCCTTTTGGCAGGAAAAGTTTTGCTAATTTTCTAAACTTTATGGTGCGAAAAACTCATCTAGACTACTTGCTGTGTTTGTTTGTTGATAATTAATTCTTTTTAATATAGTTATATCGTGTTAAAAATGCATGGATCACATTTAAATTACAAGCAAAGTGTTTTGTCGTGTTTTTGTTGGACGATGGGATGTTTCAGAAAATTATTTTCTGCTTTATTCAATAGACAGAAAGTATGTTGTTTTTTATTGAAGCTCTATGAAAACAAGCTAACTTCAGACATGTTTGTTTTTTTTAAAACAAGACTTGTCTAATCTACTTTTAACTGCACTGTCACAATCTTTAATATGGATCAAACTAGAGTCTAAGGAGTCCATAAAGTTTTACATATAGAAGAGGGTTTTCATTCTTTTGGGTGTGACTTGACTAAGGTGATTCCTGCAGAACGCCATCTTACTTTCAGGTGAATGTAGTGGTCCTGCAGTTCACTCTGTGGATGCAGTGGCGCCTCCACTGGACCAAATTGCGTGCGCTTCGGGATCCTCCTTTTAGAGAAGACTCCACCCATGAAGCGGTCGACGTAAAGGACCAGAGGCAGACTGGCCCTGGCCCTTGACAACACCGGCCGGTTGTGGATGGGATGGAGAGGGCCGTGCAGCAAACAGACGGAGGGGTTGGCGTTATTACACTCCTCGCACCCTGAGACACATCAAAAGCTCACGACATCATGAACCGGTTTAAAGAGTTTAGTAAAATCTGCACTCTGCGCTGCAGTGTGTCGCTCACAAAGGTTTTGAGGGTTGAAGGCCTCAAGCTGCCGCGGCTCCCAGTCGTCCAACTCCGAGTCTTCATCCTCGTCTTCTTCATAATCATCCGTGGAGTCTGCAGTTCCGAGCGGACTGCTGGGGGCGTCGCCCATGTCAGGCATCGTCGTGAGCGAATTGGACAGCTGCTCCTACGTAAGAAATGACATAATTTAATGTCAAATTGAAACCGTTCTTGATGATTCATCTACTGTTCTCCCAGGTTGGGGATATTTGGAGGAGCAAGGTCAGAAGTAACAAAAATAAAACACAGAAATATAGGAGCTGAAACAAATGCCATACACAATTTAGAAATGTTCTTGGCTCTAGCAATTTTATGAAAAAAAAAATTAAAGTTTTTAGATGTGTTTAAATATAATCAAAATCCTGCATAAACTTTCTTAAAAAATTGAATTTTCTATCTTTAAAAACCCACTCTGATCTTCTTCTGATCTACTTTTAAAGCGTTCCCAGTGGTCTTTAATTATGATTATGCTGTTTTTAGCCAAAATAAAAGAACATGCATTGTTTTCCAGGACATAGGTTGCAGAGCGGCAGTAGTTCATTAGTAATTCGCCTCTGAGTTGTGGGCAGAATCGTTAGTGCAAAGCAACCACCCCCGTCGCTGAGAGCGCAGAGCTCAGAGCAAGGAGCATGTGGCTCGCCCAGCGTACTTTTTTGTGATTCACAACAATTTGAAAATAGAAATACTCAGAAATGCAACTTCAACCTTAATTTTCTTTATAATAGGTTGTCCATTGCTAGAAAATGACACAAGAGCATGTTAAAAACATCAAAACACAATTTTCATTGGAGTGGGTCTTTAAAATGCCACTATTTTGCGAACGTATGCTAGCAAAGCGAGTGAAACATCTGCGTATGTTGATAAACTGTGGTGGTCACGCTTGGTTCTCGGACGCTGCCATTTCTGCACCAAACGCCGTGTTCTGACCTGGGAGACTGGCTCCAGAATGGCCTGTGGAGCCTCAGCCACATTACTGAGAACATGCAGGTTGGCAGCATTCATGTTCTGTCCACCAGGCAGCAGGACAGTCACCTAGAAATGGAAAGTTTGTTTTTTGGTTTGTGATTGCACACAGTGAATCGGAAACCTTGGTGTCAGAACAGGCTGACATACCTGCTGGGTCGTCCCGTCCTGCTGAATGTAAGCCACTTGTGGCTGGTCGGAAAACACAGCCTGACAGAAGTTTTATTTTAATCACGGAGTAAATTTGAAAAGAGAAACTTTATTTTATGTCTTAAATACTAAATGGTACCTGACTGCCATCTGCGGGGTGGATGTAGACCAGCGTGTGCTCTGCAGGTTCCACTGAGGTGTAGGAGTTTCCTTCTGCCGTATAAACCACCTGCTGCTCCCCCCTGTCCGCCTGATCTCCACTATACACAATCTGGGCCACAGTCCCACCTTCAAAATGCACCTGAAGGACAGTTTATACAGTGTAAGGGATCGCTTCCATCAAGATGCAATATTTTCCCATTGTTTTATCACAGGAAAGTAAACCAAACATAAACAGAGTTTGAAAAATGTTTCCTAAAATAAATAATAGTCCTTTCACTTTAATCTGGCACATTTGAGAAAGTTTTATCAAGATTGTGGACCTGTGCGGGATTGTTTGAATCAGTGACAGCCTGGCTCCATACAGCTGATGGCTCCTGCTTGGTTTCCATGGCAGCCAACACGTCACTTCCCTCCTGAGACTAGTGGGGATATCTGAAAGGTAGAAATATGACCAGTTATCCTTTTGTTTTGTTTTGTTTTTGGTTTTTTGAGAGCATGTGCATGTTTTTAATAATGCTAGGAATAAATGTATAAAAACAAGTTTTGGATTGGACAGGAGTCTTAAAATAATTTAAAACGTGATTTCCATCCCAGGTGGCTGCAGATAACAGACGCATATTTCTACTTCAACTACTTGCGGTTTTTAGTGGATTATGGAGGAACTCTAACAGCAGCAACGTTTTCAAACATCTAACTGAATTAAACAGAAATGTATGAATCTCGGAGTCCAATTTATTTCATCTGACAGGGCACGCGCTCCAAAATAAACCAGCATGTCATTTCGTGGATTGAGCGGTCACACAAAATTCTCAGCGGGGGTATGAAGAAGGAGCCGGATTGCGGCGGAGGCCGTCCGGGTAACTGAACCAAAAAGACAAGAGAATACCGGCATAAAACTCGACATGGAAAATCAAAATTAAGACCTCCCGTTCTGATATATAGTTGGTATAATCAATAAGAGATAATCCCCCCCTGTTTTAACCCCGCAGTTTCTCAGTCCCAACCGGACCATACCATAAAAACCAGCGCAGAAGAAACTCGGGCATTTTCTACACCGCAACATTAGCTATTCGCCCGTGTACTCCAAATGTAAGGCCGCACAGCCCACGTTGTCAGACCGCGGGAGGAGGGCCGCATTTTCAAATGTTTTTCAGCTATCTTTTTTAACAAAAATACTTGATATTTATTGGAAAGACACACCCGTCCCCCATTTCTAGTTGAGTCCAGCCCTTCAAGTCTACATTGAACAAGGAAGAACGGGCTCCATTTTGGGTGGGACTAACAACAAACGGCTACATCCAGAGAAGTCAAATATATTTGAACCGATACATTGGAGCTAAAGCAGTCTACATATTTATTTCTACCAGGAAAAATAACACTTTAAACTAATGTGGCTCCATTTGCCACCCGGAAATGCCGAGTAATCTTATATTTAGCGAAAAACGTACAAGCTGTTCTTACCTCAGAATGGTAGCTGCAGAGACGGCTGCATTGCATATATTACCATAATCTGCCTAGCAACAAACTGGAGCACGACTTCTAATAGGTGGATATTTAATTTGGAGCAAAAAATATTTTTAAATGTCTACATTTGCCACAAAGAAATGTCTTAATCGACGTATATAAGCTAGCGGTTTATTAATTTTTATTAAAGGGTGACGTATAGTTTCAATAAACTACATTCAAGACCTCTCGGTTACCAAATTGAACTGAAAGTTGAAATTCGACGATCCCTTTTGTGATTTAAAAGTTATTTAGAAATGACTTTGCCATATCATTTCTTTTTGCGCACGTGAAATATCTTTGATTCTTTTGGCAGAATCTTGAATTTAGACATTTTCGAAAATTAAAGGTACTCTTGAAATGAAAACCAAACCTCAACGTAATTCTTTTTAGGCGCACTTTCGTCTCCGGTCTATACTTTCAAAATAATTTCTGATGCTTAGCAAAGACCGTAAGAATGTCGGCAAAATCTGGCTAATTCTCTAAAGTCAAGAATTTCATATATATTTAACAACATGAGTAACTTTAAAAAATACTCAATTTGGTTTATCGTGAGTTCACTTTATTTTCAACCTCTTTGTTTTGAAGGTATAAACGGAAACAGTCGAGCATATGTTTGTGCGTTGTCAACCCCCCCCCCCTTTACAAAAACTCCTATTTATAACTCAAATGTGACTGTGTAGTACAGTGGTGTTAAATTTGGGATTTTAAATTAAGTTTGGAATTTTCTCAGTTTTCCCAAGAGTCAACGACACCAAAAGTGAATGTGATGGTGCAGTCCCATAAAAGTTATCTTGAGTCATAATTCTAAGTGATATGGTATTCTCAATTGACCATACAATTTGGAAATTTGATCGCAATTTGAAAATATATTTTGCGATTTAGAGTTTAAAAAGAAAAAATAAGTATTAATCTTATAAATTAAGAATTAGAATTTTAAATAAAGCGAAAGCAATTGCATTTTAAATGGTTGTGTACTTTTGCTAACATAATTCAAATAAATATGTATTTTGTAATTTTAATATTCAATTTTTAAAAAATGGCATTTTAATGCATGGTTTGATTAAGTTCATTTTAAAGTAACTTAAAATCTATTGTAATATACATTTCGTTTTTGTGTCAAAATTCAAATGAAATTGCAAAACAGCGCCCTCTGGTGTAATGCAATTTCATTTGCATAGCATTGAGCTTTATCTATGTCAAAATTCAAAATGACATGCCAACTGTCAGTCGCTCATCAGGGGAGGCCCTAAAATAAATTTGCTAAATACCACCTCCACTTTCTTCTGGAGATCTTGAGGACAGTGTAAATCCAGAGGATGGAAGAACTTTCCTCCTCTTAGCTCCAAACACCGAATGTTGTAGAAACCAAAAATGTTTCTTTTCCCCTACATGCCAGGTCGGGATGTTGTATTTTTAAGCATAGTGTATGAGGATATATTTACAGTATGCCGAGAGTTTATCCATCCAGATCTAAACAAAAACACCATGGCAAATTGCACTGCAATGTTTTGAAATGTAACTTTATTGTGTATATGAGTATAAAGTCCACCAGGCCCATCTTCTCCATCCATTCCATCCACTTTCTCAATCCACTAAATCCCTTTTGGGGTCACAGGGTTACCAGAGCCTGTTCATTTCATCTCATATCGTCAGTTCATAGTGTTTTACAACAAGACTATGGGAACTATGCAAAGGGAGGGGTTGTTTTGCAACAGCATTTGAATAGAATGTGGGAACGTTGCAGAAAAAAACATTTTGCACTTGCCAAGTCCATGAGAAAGCTGTTCTGTTTTTTCTTAATCAACCAATGGACTGTGAGCATTCAGGGAACACCGCTGGTTTGTAAAAGTTTGCATTTATAAAAGCACAGGCAGACCTACTGTGTGAGGCTTCTGATGCTGCAACAGTATGTCTCAGAGCTCTGATTTGGACATTATTCATGTAAATCATTCATTTCATTTCATTGTAAATTTCTTCTAAATCATTTCTTGTAAATTACTATTAACTAAGTGGCTTAGGGAATAGTATATCATCCTCTTCCTATTAATGTTATAGTGTTAGTTAGTGTGCAGAAGAAGAAGAGGATTCACATCAAAGCTTTTAAAGAGTCCAAAACTCCTCCAGATATTCTGCTGGTGAAAAAAAAAAGTACAATTTGTTTTTCGCCTGCAGCGAAAATGGACTTCCTAGTAGGAGCTAATTGCAATATCAAATATGTTTAAGCTCCATACACATAAAAGTATCCTCAATTATTTTTTTCTGCTTATTTTTTTATTTCTATTTTACATTACAGTAGATTGAATAATATCTTTCGAATCTTGTCTGGTGACTTTATATGGAAGATTGGCAAGATTGGTTCCAACATTGAAGCATTTCTATTCTGTTGTTTGTAGTTTTCCAAATAGCTTCAGATCTTCTTCCAAAATGTATGCTTCAGACATAAAATGTTTGATAAAATCAAACTGAGACGCAGCAGAACATCGTTAAAACAGTCCTTTCTCTTTACTTTCCTTCACTGTTTCTTGTTGTGTCTGAGTACATTTGTGCCTTTTCTCTTACAGAATGTAAAAAATGTTTTGAGGAGAAGGAATGAAGGTTTTTAGGTCACCCACGAATGTTCTGCAGAACCAAAGGTAACTTTCTGATGTTTGTGTTGTTATAGATGTTTGGTCTAACTTTTACAGCTGATATGATTCCATCTCTGACTAAATCAGAAAAAAATGATTGTTTTTTCAGAGTAAAAACAAACAATAACAGTCAGCAGTGAGGTTTCAAACTGTACTTTGCATTAAGTTGCCTGGTTTTCACATTCTTTCTTTCACATTTTTTTTCTGTCTCATCCTACCAATTTTTTTACCAAGACACACTCTGATCGTCTTGTGATCTATTTTCAAAGCGTTCTCAGTTGTTTTCTTTAATAGTCACAACGCCGTTTTTAGTCCAAGTTAAAAAACCTGCATTGTTGTCGAGGACAAAGTTTCTGCAGAGCGGCAGGAGTTGATTAGAAATTCTCCTCTTGAGTTGTGGGCAGGACTGCTCTGTTTACACCTTCATCTGCATCAGTTTTAAGCTTACTTTATTTTCTTTATATTTGCCTTCCAAACATGTTGAAACACCATAAAGACAGGTGGATCTTTAGGCTTTAATGTTTTGTTTCTGACATTTAAAGTGTTTCAAAACTGATGAAAAGTGTCCAAATCTGACTGGAAATGAGAGAAAAAGCAAATAAAATTCAAATAAAAATGAAACTCAAAAACAATTTGGAAGCAAAATATACAAAATTGAAATGAGTTTGATTTCAGAGCCTTGCTGACCCCTTACGTAAGCAACAAGGTTTTTTTAAATTCTATGTTGTTTACACAAACAAACGTGCATGCATTTATGACCTTATTTAAGGTATTTATTTAGCAGATAATCCAAGACAGAAAAAGCTGCTCTGATTTTGTTTCTTTTCTTAAGGGAAAGCCCAAACTGAAGCCTGTAAACGTTGGGAGGGTCAGTTCAGCATCCAGGAATCACCAGAAGATCCAAAGCCGGCTTAAAAAAGACCAGTTTTGAGCAGGTAATCTCTGTCAACAAGTCATCTGCAGTTTTTCAGCTCAGAATTTGATGTTTTTTACAAAGTTGCATCAGTTTTCATAGAGATTTGAGCTTAACTCCTTCTTGTCCCATCCCTGCAGCCGCTCTGTCCTTCGTGTCTGCTCTTCAGGTGGACTCAAAGCCGACATCAAACCCAGACATGACTCGGTTTCCAGAGGACAGCTGCCACCTGGTTTTTCTCACTCAGACAAATCATCCAAACCCCAGACAATAATACTCGATAATAATACTTGATTCTCACCAAGGTCTGCTCCAGAAGTAAACTGTATTTGTGCAGTTTACGAAGCTACAGTTTCTTCATGAGGAAGCTCTTCAGGCCTGTTCTCAGCCCTTTGAATTAACCTTGTGATGTTTTTCTTTTTTTGAAGGACTAATGCTTCAAAATAAAAGCCTGTGGTTGGGGGATCTGCATGAACCTTCTCCTGCATGTTACTTTAAAACTGTCAATATACCCTCTGCAGGGGATCCTCTTTGTCTGAAGGTTTAAAAACCACAAGCATCTCATGAAGGTCTTTAGACTTGTCCAAGAGCACAGAGATTTCTTAGTTTTCTGGACTGTGAATTATGAGATTTACAATCTACTTAAGACTTAATTTTAAAAACATTTCTCTGATGTGAGTGTAACATTTTTCAGTATTAAAACAAAATATTAGCTCAAGGAATGTAGGATTTTTTTCTTTTTGGTTTTCTGATTAGAAAAACAAATCGATGAGTGGGAAAAACGGTTTGGGTAAATGAGTTGCCATGGTGAGAAGCATTGGTGTCTTTGGAGGGAGAGCCAGGGGTCATTTTAGTATCCAACCATTATGTTTTTGCAGTTAACCTTCATGCAGAATATGAGACTAAAAAAAGATGTCTGGACAGCATAGTTTTATGCAACAATCAGAAAACAGTTTATGGAACTAAAATCTTCAGGCGTTAACTGTTTAAGGGTTGATTTATCTTCTACATTTTTGTATTTCTTTGAAACAATTCCTGGGTGATTCATGTTAGGACATATTTTTGAATTACATTTTGGAGCATATAAGTTTATGAGGGGTTTTAGTGGATTGAATAATTAACTGATTTATAGTTACCTTCTAAGGGTTAACCATTTTATTTTGTTTTTAAACAACAACAAAAATAAACTATGCTGCTTCATTGTTGTGATCAGTGTGGCAGTTTGATTTTTTCATAGGTTTTTAAGTTTTTATAATGTATGCTGTTTTTATTTATTCTCTAATTTATAATCTAATATCCTAAATAGATTTGATATTTCTATAATTTTTTTTTACATTTATTTTCCTTTTGTTTTATTGCTGAAAACTGTTTGAAATAAACCAAAAACTCAACCCAAACGCTTGCGCGTATTTTGTCCTTTTTCCGTTTGTTGTTAGATCCTTTTTCCACTTGAAAAACTATGTTTTAACCATCAAATGGATGCAAATGTTGTCTTAAAATGTGCGCCTGTCGTCCATCAGTTCGAATCACATCCAGGATGGATGGAGGCGCATAAAAAAGTGGAAGTTTGTGAACCTTTTCCTGCGTTTGGTTCCTCTGGCCGCATGGCGGCGCCGCGCCTGAGCGCAGGCGGAGTCTGGGATGGAGGGAGGAGGTGGAGGCGGCGGAGCTGATCCTTCACAGTCAGACCCCTCGCTCCTTGTTTCCTAGAGGAGCTCCGACGGAGTCCTGCAAACGTTGGTGCGGCGGCGCAGCTCTCGCGTCGCTCTGCGGGACTGACTTCCATTATCGGACAGATTCCACTGACAGCTGATGGCGGGGTTCGAGTTCTGCTCCTCCACCCGCAGGATGGGTTCCGTCCCGGCGATTTCCGTCCTGGTCCTGTGCACCGTGGTTCCAGCCCTGGCCGGCTACATTGAGGTAGGTGTTGTGGATGGGAGCAGCGGAGGCGCGTTCATGTCCAGTGCGTAAACAAGCGCGACCGCTGTGCGCTGAGGGGCCTTTAAATAACTGCAGGAAACCTGATCTGACGGAGCAGCTCTGGTTAAATAATAACCAGCTTGGCTCCAGCGGGGTCACTTTGCCGCTCCAGGTCTGTAGAGTCCTGGATTTGTCCTGCAGGGACTCATTCCGGCCTGTGCAGGTCTGCAGGACCACCAGTAACAGCCTGCATGTTGGACACCTCCTTCCAGAGGAAATCCTTCACCTCAGGACGGAGCTGAAGCTTTTCCTGTCTGAACATGATGGCCTCCTGCTCTCTGGAGAGCCTCATTTCCATGAGCCTCTAATCTGTGAGACATGACAGCTGAAAAGGTCCCTCCACAGCTGCTTTCCATACCCAAATCTGGCTGAAAAAAACCTTGAAGAGTTTCTGTTTGGAATTAAATCTCCAATGTGCCACTGGAAGAGCAAACCTGCCATTTTGTGTCTTCATTGGCTGGATCTGTAAATTCAGAGCGGAGGGACTGAATTATATTTAGTCCCAAACACAATCTGCACTCACTCTGGCACAGATTCGCGCCCCCAGATCCTTATCAGTCACCCCCTTCCAAAAACAGTCACTAGCAGACTCCCACGAGATGGTCAATGGATAAAATTGATCAATTTTCCTGATCAGACATGCAGATTAAGTGAGTTAAATGACTGAAGCTCATCAGGAAAAGTTCACAGTGGTGATTTACATTTTTGGGGGTAAAAAACCCCAAGGTTGTTTTAATTATGATCCGGGTTTTTTCAGACCACCTGGAGGTTGTTGAGGTTTCTGGTTGGACCTGCTCAGGTTCCTGCTTCCATTGTTCCTCGCCTCTTTTTAGCGCGGCGTCAGCTGACCTCTGCGGTTGTTCCGTTGTTTTGAACGGCTCGAGACCGACCAGCTGCGCAAACACCGATACCTGTGTGATGGCTGGATGGGGGAGGCTTTGTTTCTTCAGCTGGCAACATCCTCTCACATGAGTGTCGCACGCTGCAGTATCTGGGGGGATTTCATTTCCATAAAGCAACAGTTAAGGTTTCCTTTCCTTTGCCGAGAACCCAGAGCAGCAGCAGCAGGACCGTTGCAGGTTTGCCCTCAGAGCTGCATCACTCTGATGTTTCCAAAGGAGAGCAGCATATCTGGACCAACATGACTTGAGCCGTCACAAAGACTCCTGCTGGAGGATATTTTTCTCTTTCCCTGATATAAAAACAGACGATTTCCTTTTATTCTGTGATTTTCGTCTGAGTGCAAATGCGGGAAGAGAGTGTTTGCAAACATGCTGCAGGAAGAGTGACCACAGAGGGAGGAGGGCTGGTCTGCAGCAGTAGTTTTCCCCTCTCATCCTCACTGGCTTTCATCTGGGCCTTTTGTGGGCTGATGGTGGACACTTGCATGTGAATTAAAGCTCCGGTGTCTGCCTTTATGGCTGAATCTGTTCCAGACAAAGAGATCGAGAAAACCAGAGGAGAAACAAAACCAGGAATGATCCTGCAGGAAAACCACAACAGCAATTACCAGCAGTTGAGCTTGATAAATATCGTACAATCATTGTGAGTGGTGGATGGTAGTTTAGGCCTCCAGTTGGCAGTTTCTTTCCTCTAAACAGGTGGTAGCCTCATCAGCAGAGAATCGGACTGTTTTCTCCTTGGAGTTTGTAGGTTAGTCCTGGGAAACCTGGTGTCATGTTCGGATGGCGTCCACGAATCCTCTTTTATGAGAAGATGTGGAAGCACAGGACAAAATCTCAGGTCCCATCATGCTTTCCTGGCTTGTTTTGGGCTCATTTGAAGCCAGTGTTTCAGAGTCTGTTCCCATTAGGGAATCCGTACCGTGCCCAAGTGCATTTGTACCCAAACTAGGGTTCGTTGGCAGGTGTGCTTCAGCACGGTTAGGTATACCTTGGTGTGGCTGGATCACAGTTCGATGGACTCTGGTGTTCCTTGGATCTGGTGTGATTGCTAAACGTGCCCGCGCACATTGAGTTTTCAGTGTCATAACCGTCTGTGCCATGCGGCAGCTGTTAAGAACGGCCCTGCTAGCCGACACTAATGGAAGCCAATCAGCTTGGGTTCTACAACACAAACCAAGTGACAATAAATAATAAATAATTCTAGCTCTAAAAGTCATGTTTTTTGTTCTTTTGGCTTTAACCCTAAAACACCAGAGCTTTAGCTCCAGTGTTGCCGTTCTTTGGACCACTGTAACTCTTTAACCATTTTTAAAGTAATTCCAGCAGATTCGGTCGTGGTATCAAACTGCTTTTGTTGCATATCGGCGCAAAGTCATTTTTCTCCGCTTCAGAATCCAGTGGAAAGACTGAAAGACTGAAAACCGAATGACATTTTTCATCTGTGGTATTTTACTGTCACCGGCGGCAGCAAAATACCACACGTACTTTGACCTTTCACAAAATTAGCACAAATCATCTGATTCCGATGAAAAGCAGCTTCACATCAGCTTTTCACCGACTCATCACTATAATCTTGCATAATGGTGCAAAGCTGCTTTTCTCCATGTCCAAATTAGCTGGTCTATGGTAGCTGTCTAAACATTTCATTTGTGTTGTGTAGTAAATCAGTGCAAAGCTGTTTCTGTCAGAATTAATAAACCATTGGAATTACATGAATTGCGTAAACAGTGGAAGAGTTCAGGTAGTGTAGAGAACGTCAGCGTTGGAGCTAAAGCTCCCTTTGTTCAAGGGTTAGAAGAAAATACCTTCTTGGATTTGATGGATTGGTATAGATTTTATAGGTAAAAACCAGTTAGATGTCATTGAGTGTGTTTGTTTAATGAGGCCACCTTGAATTCACTCATGGCTACTGTCTGGTTTTACAGACTTGGCGTGCTTTTGGTTGATCTATCCTGCCGTCAGTATGGGTGGAAGCAGGAACTTGAAACGGGTGACAGTAGAATCCTCGCCTCTTCTGGGCTTCACTGGCCTGATTCTGAACGTTCAGTCTTGTTTTTACTTCTTGTTTGCTCATTTTCTCAGTGATAACAAAACTGGATCCGGTTGACTCAATAGAAACCTGCTTGGCCATGACCACATCATATGTCTGTGGTCCTTGTTTTTGGTGTCTGCACCATCTGTCCGCTTGAACTTGCAGATAATAACTTCGGAAACTCAGCAGTTTCTTCTCGTGCCGGATCTTTTTTTAGCGAGGAGAATGGCGCTCTTAGATTCACTGAGGGACCACGGGGCTCTCCCACCCACGCTCTCTCTCAGAACCTCCTTTCCAACTAACTTCAGAACTACTTGGGACTGAGTCACCTGTGTGCCACATCAGGGACTGAGCTCTGATCTGCAGCTAACAGGAAGAAACGTCTGATTGAATGTAAGCCCTTAATCTCTGCGATTTCATTCCCTCAAAGACAGCTTCTCGACTCGTGTGTAGGTTCCTTCTCCCTCCCTGTGTTTGCCCTTCAAACCGCCTTGTTTTTTTTTCCTCCCCGGAGAGAGTCCGTTGGCAGGCCCACTCGGGGCTTATCCCTGGGATTTGAGCAGGGAGGCGTAATCGGGCGAGCCTTGTTCTCAGGCTTCACGTGCTCTGTGATCAGACCTGAAAGGTGTGTTTATTGAGTCCTCCTGCAGCCCAGCTCATCACATATTTATCTTCTCTTGGCGAGAGATCCCGAGCAGCGGGGACTTGTGATGGAGTCGGCGGGTTCATATCAACGCACTCTTGGCTGCACCGCTGCAGAAGTTGCATTAGGGCCTCTTGTCTGCAGAGCAGCATCACTCCTTCAAATGCAGCTGAGAGTTTGCACAGATGTCTTTTTCGCTTTTTAATTGAGAAGCAAAGCCTAAAGCGCGAATACTTTTATTTATCTTTTGCTTGTGTATGGTTCCGTGAGTCGCCCCTTCCCTGTGATGAAAGCCGCGTTGCACCTCAGTCCTGCAGACGTCTTTTTAAAAGCCCCACTTTTTCCACATGCTATTTTTCAGCGGTTAGAGGGTGTGGATTAAAACCTGCCTGTGCTCTGTTTATGCATGCATTTGAGAGTCCCCGTGGCTCTGTGAGATACTGCTTCAGATGTTTACTCCTATAAATAAAACAGCTGCTGTGGTATCCATGAGTTACGCTGCACTTGTGTTTCTGCCAGAGTCCTCCACTTGTGAGGAGGACTCTGCCTGTTGTCCCCTCGGGGTGTTTTTTTCCCCAGGTTTTATAGTTCTCCTTTTGCGGGATCAGTGAGTCATACTCGGATGAAGGCTTTTCACTGATTCACTTTTTTGTTGTTGTTGTTGTTCAAAGTGAAATGAGATGCAGACAGAAATGCAAGAGATTGTTTGCAGAAACGCAGAAGCATAAATTACTCCAGGGTTGTTGTTTTTTTTAGCCCGTCTTCAGCTGATTTGTGCTTCTTTTCCAGGAGGGGCATTCAAATTGAGCAGGGTTTGTGTCAGTCTGCTTTTTTTTAATCTCTTTTGGCATTTGAGCAGCTCCCTCTGTCTCTCATGAGTTCATCTCTATCTGATTATCTGTCTTTATTTTCTCCGCGTGCAGAGTGGCCGGAGGGATTTTTCCCTTTTACTCTCCCTCTTGGCGTCACTTCAGCAGCTTCGGACAAACGTGGTGTCTGTTCTTTTGTTCTCAGAAATGACTGAAAGTCCTGTTTGATTGCTTTTGTCTTGATAAGTCAGCTGAGTAAGTCTGACGAATTCTTCCTCTTCTCAGCAAAGAAAACATGCTAGATCAAGCCTTTTTTCCTCATATCTCCTCTGTTCTGCTTTTTTTTGGTTCTCTTTCTGTTGCAAAAATGCTCTAATCCTGACCGAGCTGAAAGGCAGAATGTTTTTTATCTTGATCCTCCTCGTTTTGGTTTCTCGGGAGAGTAGAGATGAAAAACATGGAGAAGTTAGAGATGGAGTTATTGCAGCGTAACATCATACCCCCAGAGACGGCTCTGCTGCCGCCACCGCCGCTGCTGCTGTTCAGGCAGCATGTTGACAGCGACCTTTTTGATAACAGCACTTTCTCAAGGAAAGGCCAAGGACAAGACGCAGAAGCAGAGGACAGTCCAGCTCCGGCAAAGACACAACAGAGCTTTTCCCCAAAATAACCAGAAGCGTGAAAGCGCCTCCTTTGTTCCCCAAATTCACTTAACTTACAGGTTTGCAAACCTCCCCCCCGCCCTCACACAAACAAAGGTTTGTTTGTTAGAAAATTTAGGGAGGAAAAAGGAAATTAGCCTGAAAACTGAAAGTATGCAGCACATCTGTACCGTTGATGTGATACGTTCCGTCTTGCGTTGGTTCCTCCATCAGGCGCTCAGTTACAGTTCAATATGGAGACACAATAACATTGGACAAGCTGAAAAACTGAGCAAAGGCGCAGAATCGAGCACATTATTTATAGACGGCGTGTCTTGCCGAGGCAGTTTATCACAGATCAATAATCCAATCAATTACCAGTTATATGAAACCCAGAAAAAACTGCTTAGTGCAGGAAATGCGCGTCCATAATGATCCACATTGTTCTGTCGCCTCGATGCTCCGCTGCGTTTTAAACGATGTGCAGCCCTGATGTGTCGGAGCAGTGACCCCCAGCATTACACCTCAAGTATTCAACTTTATCATCAGGACCAGATCATTACCTGCAGTGAGGAAGAAGGGCTGCGGTTTTACATCATTCCTTTACTCTTGCTTTTGTCCTGGAATAATTTTTTTGATCACAAAAGCGGCGCTGGTGAATGCCGCCGCTGCACACCTTTATCAGCTGCTTTGATCCCAGATGAAAACCAATCAGGCGCTTGAGAGAATTCCATTAGCGCCGTGAGATATGGAAACCGTTAGGAGCATAAATCCTGAGCAGTTCGCAGTTTTCTTTTTAGGCAAAGCCATTAGAAGTCGTTCAATCGTCAGTGGCTAATTATAGAGTCATAGGAGCAGAAAGTTGATGGTAGTCAACCTTTGTTGTTGACTGTAAAGGAAAACTGAACCAAATGAGTGGGATGTCACCCATAGAAATGGCTCCAAGCAAAGGAAGTCAATTCAGTCGTAATTTTTCGAGATTCCAGGTGCTGCCATGTTGGAGCCAGACTTCGTCAGTAAGCAGTCATTGGTCCGAGTCAGTTTGAAGAGAGTGTTCTGACAAATAGAATGACTGAATGAGTAATAGCTCTTTATTTCTCTAAAGATGTCTATGGGATTTTGGCTTCTTGGAGACAGCAGGTACTTCCTGTTTGAAGGGAGGAGGAGTTTCTCAGTCCAGTTCTTATATACAGTCAGCGTTTCTGAGCTTCTCCAACTAGGGATGCAATGATTTACTTTCTCCACAATTCAGTTTAAAGCTTAATTTTTGGGTCACGGTTTTGATATATGATTTATATGATTTGTGTACTACAAAACGACAACAAAAAACAACAAAAAATCAGAAAATCTTTATTTTTAATTTGCTAATAAGCGAGTAACAATAAAGAAAAAGCTTACAGTTTGCTTTTACTACTTAAATGTGTGAACAAACAAACTAGAATTAATGTCAAATCCATTCACAGTTTAGTTTGTTAAAGTTCAGCCCACTGTTGTTTTCCACATCAAAATAATCCAAAGGGAACATAATTAGACCATCCGTTATGGTCACACCTTTGCTTGTGTCTTTTCACACATTGGACTGGAATGATGGTTGATCAGTTTTTGCTACCATTATTTGTTGCCTGCTGTGATGATTCTTGGTCATTTTACATTTTAGTAAATTAAACCTGCTGTGCCTCGATCCAAATGGTATTTTCCGAGATCGATTGTCGATTTATCTCATTTTGAAATGATTTTTTAATGGTAGAGTTCGATACTACCTCAGACAGATCAATCTGGTTGAATCGTAATAGAAATTAATTCATCGATACACCCCTAAATAAAACAATAGATAAGAAATTCTTTTTTCACGTGTTTGACACTTTCCCCGTAAACACACCGGTATGCAGTGGCGATGCAATGATTCACTTTCCCCACAATTTGGTTCAATGGCGTAACAAACGGTTTGGTTTTTACCCGAGAATTGCGGCCTCCTCGGCCCCTCCCCTACTGTCTTCCCTTGTGTCATTTTGGTTACTTTGCTGGGGATTTGTCAGCTTCATTGCTTTTATCAAACAGTTAATTTCCTTCCAGGATTGCTTTTTGACAAGAAGTAGTGGGGATGGGCATGCAAGAGGTTTGGGAGGCGAGCAAGGTCAGACTACAGACAAAAGCAAGTCAAGTGGTCCGGCTTGGAAGTGAATGCTCCTGCTGGGAAGTCTGAGTCCCGTCCACGTAGACGCGACTGATTAGCTGCTGGCCCCTGTGTGCCTCATTAGAGATATCCTTCTCTAATCTGATTGAAATCCCGCCGCCCTGCCCCCACCAGGAGGCTGAGGGAGGTCAGAGCAGAGCTTAGCCACAGATAAGCACATCCACCTTGCATCCATCCTGCTCCACTGGTTAAAGATGGCTTCCGTTGCCCGAAGCATCGAAAACAAGCCTGCCTCTGCTCTGTCAGTCACTTTATGCGGGGAGCTCTGAGCGCAGATTCATTTAAAATCTGCGTGGGTGTTCTGGGAGGGGCAGACGGTGTCTATGAGTCGCATTTAAAACGCGTCTGTAATATGGTGTTAAAAAATCAGCGGCTCAAGCAGATCCAGCGTCTTTGGTCAGCAATAAACTTCTGAGATTTGATGTGAACGGTGAATTGTGTTGAATCATTAATGGTCGTCGTGTTCTCTCAAATTTTGTTCTGCAAATTGAAAATCCGAACTGCCTCCACGGAGCTGGAGGCCCATGCATGTTTGATGAAGGCGGTGTGGATGATGTGAGGAGCCTTGTTGATCCCTCAGCGCCTCATTTCTGAGGCGGATGTTCTGTGATGGATGAGCTGCTCCGGGAAGAAGGTGTCGCTCTGCATTAGATCCTTCCTCTATCGTTACATCTGAAGTGGTGTCTCTTAATTTGAAGAGGATGTTCTGAAGATTTTTCAGCAACTTTTACCTAGGAAAAAATTAAAGGTTTTGTTTTTCCTTCTGCGAACAATCTTTACTGTGCAGCATTTCAGCAGTGATGTTGATTAAAATCGATTTTTGTTTTTTAAAGGGACCAAAAAAGCTACAAAGATGTCCACATCTACCATTTATTTGGTGGTATCATGGTCTGCTTGATTCTCTATGGAATCTTTTTCTGTTAGATAATTGTGAAAAACCTTCTTCCAGGCGTTGTTTCCACCCGTTGCTCGATTCTTCATAACCTTCTCTTGGGTCAGAGTAGATCCCATAATCAATGGGAGTGTGCAGATAAGCCGTTTTCACATCCATTTGATGAAGTAACAAGCTCTGCTGTGCTGATTTTTGCAACAGCACAATGGTTCTCACCTTTAATTTGGTCACCATCGATGATCTTCTGGCTTCTATCTACTTATCATGCCTTGTATTTATTATGACCTGCATTGTCACTTAACTGGATAAACCCACTTTTCTTTCTCTGTTTTCTTGCCCTTTGGCGGGGTCGTCGGGGTAAAAGTGTTGTTATCCTTCGTTGACTGGATTTCTTCGTCCACAGTTGGAATCCATTTGAGCTTAATGACTCCGCAGCCTCCTTAAGTGGTGTGGGACGCCACATCGTGCTCTGTGGCAGTAATTGGTGGTCGGGTGAATCTGTGTCAGTGTTGCTAGTTACAAAATCTCTTAAATAATTAGGTATCCTCCTCTGTCGAATAGGACACCTGCTGCTACACTTGTCTCTGTTTGGATGTTTCCATCAGAAGTGGAATTTCTTGTGGGTTTTTTTTGGATTGTTGACCCTTAAATCTCCTTAAGGCTCTTGTTATGTTCACGTGTGACGATGGGCTACAGGCTGTATTATTATGTCATCACGTCTATCATTTGGTTCTGACACCTGTCTGTGTTCCACACTTGACTGGTTCCACAAACTTTATGGTGTTCATCTGGACAAAAGTCCTCTTAATTTGGTCCGGATTGAGTCCTGAACTTCGCGTTTGGTCTTTAGTCAGACTGCTGTGAACCGGACATTTTTGTTTCGATCCAAAGCTTGTGGGCAAAACCACATGACTAAAGATCTTTTCAGTCCTTGGTCAGGAATTATGAGGGTTACTGAGGAGACGACGGCTAAGAAGCTACACTGATCAGTGTTTGTGATGCATAGATTGTTGGGAAAGCGGCACGAGAAGCAATGTGTACCAAGTTAAAAGTTGTTTTAATGAGCCTGCATTCATCTGACCACATTTCAATGAGTTGCTGTGTCTCATTGTTGAAACTCGTTTGTCCGCCGCTCATCGGTTGCTTCCTTTCTACTTCGTTTACATCCGGTAATCCTATGGTGACCATTTTGATCCTTAACATTTCTGTTAAGGGTTGCTGGAGCCTATCCCATCTACTGGAAGGTGAAGGCGGGGCAACACAGAGACAAACAAACACTTACAATCACCTATAGAGACAACGTAGTACAGGTGTCAAACTTTAGGCCTCGAGGACTAGTGTCCTGCTTTTTTTCCAGCTAACTTGCCATTATATCTTCTTAGTGGCAAATCACACCTGCTCCAGGAAATCAGCAACAAACAGTGTTTGGTTTCTGCCAAGCCAGCAGGATGCAGGGTCTTTGAGGCTTGGAGTCCAGTACAGCTGATTTAGATTCACCAATGAACCTTTTGAAGCTCGATTTGGACTGCGAGAGGCAGATCCTGGAGAAAACCCAGGCATGCACGGGGAGAACCGGGGCCTGCCCACTGTGAGGCGAGTGTGCTGACCATTACACCAGTTTGCTGTGATTATAACCAAGCATAAATCCTTGGTCACATTTGAAACTAAGTATTCCCTGATTCAGTTTAAATACTGAACATTGACACTTAGTTTTCTGCAGTTTATGCTTTTTTATTTGTCAGTGTTTGAGAAGCATCCGTTCAAAGCCTGTGCTTGGATTACGACTGGTGGTTCCACAGGTAATCAGGTAGATTACTTTCAATCCAATCAAGTAAGACTACGTTGCTAGAAAATCAATAATTATAAACTTCAAACTCAGCCGTTTTTAAGTTTTATCCCACAATTTTGCACGAGTATCACTTTTAAAACCCCACCATCATTCAGGGGAATTTTCCTCTAACTATGTGTTCCTCCGGTGCATCAGGATAGGTGTTTCCACAGCAGAGCCATAAGTCCCAGAAAGATTAGGCAGATCAGTGTGCCCCTGTGGGGAGAAGTTCCTCCTTTAGCAGCACACTAGCATGCCCATCAAGAATATTTATGCAAATCAGGCGAGATGGCGCAGGATCATCTGCAAGATGGTGCTCGCTGCTGCTGTTTTCTGATGCTGACTCCAAGCATATTAGAGGAAGGTCTGGCGTAAAAACCACTGAGGTCGATAGCTTTCTCCTTCAAATGCTTTCAAACGCAGTCTGTTTGCTGCTGTCCCCACATTTGGAGAACTTGGAATCCTCACTCCGTGTCCTTCAGCTCCTCCTTCCTCCTGCACACAGCTCCATGTGGGCCTTGTAGCAGCCCGATGTGATATTTCCATGTTGTCCTTGAAACTGCATGCTCTCAATGTCACCTCACACCGTGCGCCACCCACAGCTACTGCCGTTAACACCCGGTCTGCAGCACCAAACTTGCCTCTAAAACCATCGTTTTGCTCCTCTCCTCTCAGCGTACGTTCCTCCCTTCTTCACCTTTTCCTCCTTACTGTCTCATTTGTCTTTTGCTTACTCAACAAGCCCACACTCATTAACTGAGGGGGAGTTCAGGGCGCTGAGAGAGATGTCAGTGACAGGGCCGGAGGCCCTGGCCGAGGCGCCCTGTTACCAAGGCTCCTTTATTGACAAGTCAGCCTGTCTGTCTGCCAGCCAGCGAGCCAGCCCGCTCGGTCCTGGGGAGCAGCTGCATGGTGCTGCATGCTGATGAGTGCACAGTCATCCAGGAAAATGAAAAAGCCAAAGAGTGATTAAAGAAAGAAACCAAGGAAGGAAGGGAGGAAGGAGGGAAGGGCCGCTGTGTTTTCAAGACATAAGCGGAAGAGACGGATGAGAGGGTGGAGCGAACCCGGGTCATTTCTTCCAATCCTCTCATCAGCAGAGAGATTCCACGACCCCACCCCACCCCCACCCCCAAAATAAAAAAAAAAGAAAAAAGAAAAATAAAGTTGTGAGTGCAGTACAAAGTACGAAAAAACCTGCCCCCAATAAAAAACACAGGAACATTGTTTAAAACGAGATTCAATTTGCTGAAATGTTGTAGTCATGAAGAATCCGGTTGGTCCCGTGTTGAGCTTTAGTGATAAGCTCCTCGTTTGTTTTAGCGGTATCAGTGGGATTCCTACATGTTGCAAACAAGGTTGGGAGTTACAGGGTTTGTAAATAAGCTAACGTTTATAACGTGGTGAACGTTAAGCGTGTTACAAATAAGTCATAGAGTTACTATGAATGCAGTTAAAAAAGTCTGACCGACAGACTTACCACTGACTCTCTTGTAGTTCGGTTTTAGTTTGGTGTGCCTTATTTGTGACAAAAGCTCAAAAATAGACCATTTATTGACGCTGCGCCCTGTACAGCGAGGAAATACAGTACTCAGAACTGCAATTCTGAGCTTCATTTTCTTTATACTTGTCCTTTATCATCAAAAAAGTGCCAGAAGAACATGTTAAAACCAGCATTTTCATTGGAGTAGGTTTTTAAGAACAAAGTCGTGGTGTGCACAAAACCGGCATGTTTCCGTCCATTTCACGCCGCTCGCCTCGAACATAAACGCTAAATCCCGTCAAGGCCGAAAGCTTTGTTTGTCTTAGAGGTGAGGCTGCTCCTTCCATCTATTCCAGACATAAACATCTGGCACAGGGACGTGGGGCCTTAATCTGCGCCACACCACGTGCACCTTAAGCCTGGATAGAGAGGGCTGAGAGGGGTCGCCGGCTCACATGGATCAGGCCAAGTGAGCCTGGCTGACAGAGAGACCAGGAGCCAGGTGGAGATGGGTCTGTGTCGGGGGCGTGGAGCGCCTAAAGTGGGGTAGAGATGAAAGGGAGAGATGGGGGATTGGAGGGATCGCTCACGCCGAGAGCTTTTAGCGGGAGAGAGCTTTCCCTGACAGAGGCTGCAAAACCCATAAAGCCAGAAAATGGACCACGTCTGTAATCACAGTTATTACCGCCAAAACGAAAAGCAATTATCTTCTCCCGGAAATAAGTAATTTAAACTGCAGCTTCTTATTTATGCAATAATGCACCTACTCGGCGTTGCCAAACAACAAGCGGTGGATGAAGTCTTGGTCATAATTATCTCTTCATCTCTGCTGCACACAAACACACCCAACTCTCACTCATCGGATTTGTTTTTTGTGAAGTTTTTCTGATACTTTCCCAAATTAAATTCAAGAAACGCCTCAGCGAGTATTGCAGGTATTAGGCAAGGATTTATAGCATCTTGCAGCGTCTTTATTTCCCTCTTTAAGCTTCACGCTCTGACAGCTTGTTGCTGTTTTATTACCAGGAAACACAGAGCAGCAGCAGATTTGTCATGAGGGATCATTACCGCAATTCTTCAGTGAATCCCTGATTTATTGCTTAATATTCACGCAGCTCTTACAACATCTCTGGATGTGTCTCGGATGACAAGTTTGCTTGTCCTTCCTGCAAGCACAATTGAAATGGTAACTCATTTTGTAAATTCAAATCTGTCTAGAATCAATTGTGTATAAAAGTGACAAAATAATGCTCTATTTCGGTGATTACAAAAATGAAATTATTGTATTTGTTAAATAGAAAAATGTTCATTAATAGTATTCATGTTGCCTTGGGTTTTTGGTCTTTTATTCAAACTCTAACTCATTTTGAAGCTGACAAAAGAATTCATTTGGGTCACTGCGCTGCAAAATTTTCAAAAAGGACAAAATGTGTTTATTGCTAAATGTGTTTTGTAATTGAATGGACAATTTTCAAAATACATTTTAAAATTTGAATTGGAAAAAAGTCTAGAAAGAAAGCTGAATATTATTTGCTTTCAGTTTATTTTAGTTCTTGTAAATAAAACAAATATACTGATAAAAACGGAACCGTCACAGTTTGTATTGAGTTGTGAATTGGACAAAAATGCATCATGCAATAAATATTTAAAATATCTTCTGTGTCAAAAGCCTTTTTAACTTGTATGACCCAAATGCATTTTAAATTACCAAGAGAAAGAATAGAACATTTAAAGATGGTTCTACAATGCTGTTTTTTTTTTTTTTTATTATTTTAACAAAAAATATAGATTTTAAAGTAATACTTGTTTTTGCTGCAAGCTTCATTTTAATATTTCATTTTTAAATAAAATGATTGTTTTTATGAATTAGGTAAACACATTTTATTATTGTTTGGTATTTCTTACTATATGGATTACTTTACTAACTGAAAATTATTTTAAAACGTGTTTTCTTGTTTTAATTTTCTCAAACCAGATTAGTTTGCAGAAGTTTATTTATAAGCAGTTATTTCTAACAAACCCAAACTACAACACAGGGATTTTTTCTGTCCAATAATGTTAAGCGCATGAAGTTTATCACAACTTGATTGTCAGATTGATGACTGGTCATCGCTGGGCCCCCGGCCCATGTCTACAGCCCTCGTTGAGTGCCCGCGCTGCTACTGTACGGTTTCTAACAATCAGAAGGTGGCAGTGGGACGGCAGCATGGTGGCAGGGGGGTGGCAGTCTGAAAATGGGAGAACCATCCGATGACCTTGGAGACCCTCCAAATATCGCGCTGTTGCCTTCCTGTCACCCACCTGGCACTGGCCTGCTACCGTGTGACTCCAAATGTGCCCGAGTGACCACTGACCAATGTCGGAATTTTACCTTTTTTGCCTTAAACCTCCACTTCCACCTGTGGAATTATCGGAAAAACTTGCTTTTAGGTCGCCACACGGTGGCATTTTGGGATATGTGTCTAAGCAGGGTTTAATTCAGACTAAATTTTGATTATAAAATCCGTACAAAATCAGTTTTTACAAGTCAAATAACTTCTTGTCATGGAAATAGACTCTTTCCTCAAAATAACTGGTAATTTAATATTTTATGGCTTCTTTTTTGACATTCTTTAATGTTAAGTGGTTAAACTGTTCAAACAGGTTTTAGTGGTTATTATTCTGTTCTTGTTTTTTTCTTTAGCTCTTCAGTTTGAACTAGTCTTAGCCACTGCATACATTCAGAACCCAGAAAGTCTGGAGAAAATAGACCCAAAATGAGTAAATAAATAGAAGACACCCATAACAGTCATTTTCTTGCTGTTTATTAAAAACTCAACGCCCCAAATTTCTCTGCATAAACTGTGAGCAGCTCCACCTGCAGAGGAACAAACCGGTTCTGCTCCCTTCTGTCTCCTGGCTGTCTGGTGTGGAGGGACGACCACAGACACGTTTATGATTGCTGTAAAAGACTCTCCAGGCTGCCTGAGAGGAGGGGGCTCATCCGTCCTGTGTGAAATCATGGCGTTTGAAATGGCGTCCGCTGTCAGGAAGGGAGAAGGATAAAAGACGGATTCTGATGTTCGTGCATGTTCACGGGTTTGCAGATCCATGTTTCTGTCAGACACGCTGGGAAAATGTGCAGAGGGTGGAGATCGGGAGAAGGCGACCTTCGTCCGGTAATAAGGAGTCTCACCTGTTCTCACAGGTGCTGTTTCTGCACTTTGGTTGCCGGGTTGGACTTTACAAGACTGAAGGGGATCTGTCTTTTTTTTCTACAACAAATTCGCCAATTTATTTCACCTCCCAAAACAACAACCTTTGATTACTAAATGTTTCTTTCTGCCAAAGGAACATCCTTATGTCCTTTTCTTTGTCACTTGCTAAACTTCATGCCCAGCACTGGCTGACTAATAAGTCAGGAATGAGGTCAAGACATCCAGCTGACACATAATTCTTTTGGATGTAAACAAGTTTGTCCCAAAAACAAATAACAAAACACACTCAAAAAACCAAAAACATTGACAGCAACATGAATGGCGTTAAACACAACTCCTGAGTTGATCTTAAATCTCCTCTCTGTCTCTGCTGTCTCCCTTTAAAACATAAAAAATGGCTTCAAAAGTCATAGTTTGGAACATAATCGGGAGTTTTTATGCTTTATAACTCGAAGCATTAAAGCAACTTACAAAAAAAAACAGACATTCATTGACTGTATATGAGAACTGGACCGAGTGAGTGTGATGTCCGCCATTGAAAACAGTTTACTTCCAGCTCCAACCGAATGAAGTCCATTCAGTTGTCATTTCTTTGGGATATGGACGCTGCTATGATGGAACCAGACATTGTCAGTAAGCAGTGTCTGGTCCAAATTGGGTTGAGTCAACATTTCTACGGCAACTACTCTTATCAATCAGAAGTGAGCTTGTTGATAGGCCACACCCCTACTACTTGAAAACGGGCTACACAAGATCTGTCAATCAGACTTTTGGAATGTTGGACATGAGACCACCTTGAGGCATCTAATTGGTCAGTTTACAACTTGAATAACTTGAACTACAGAAATCATGAAAAAAAAGCATTATTATTAACATGTTGAGAAAAGATATCAGAGCAAGAATGTTTTTCCTGACAAATAAAATTATAGCGTAATAGCTGTTTATTTCTCTATGGAAGTCTATGAGATTTTGGCTTCTTGGAGCCAGCGGGTCCTTCCTGTTTGGAATGCAAACGTGACTGGAACACTCAGTCCAGTTCTCATATACAGTCAATGCAAACATGTTTAAGTTATTCTGTAACACCTTCAAATTTGGCAACACGTTCTATTTCTAGGGAAACTAGCAACAAAAGAGAAGACAGGAAAACATGTATTAATATATTAAACACACGTATTTTTGATATTAAACACAAAAAAGGAGTTTCTACTTCTCAAAGCAAAAGCTTTATTATAAGATACTTTTATTTTTAAACCTGACAGTGATGTCCTGGAACTAAAAAAATAAGAATAAATGGATGAACATTGTTTACACAAGTCCCAAACCTCAAATCTAATGTCTTTGAGATCGCGTTAAAGTGTCTGCATGTGAGCCTTAAGTCCCAGTCCCCATCTCTGGTAAGCAGTGACAGAAAATATTTCCACATGTGAGTCAATCAGATTTAATGTGTGTCTGTGTTTGTTCCCATTTAGATCATATTTTTCATTCTTTATCTCAAACTTTAAAGAGGTGTCTTATTTAACACTAGTAAGCAGTGTTAGTTTGCTCATAAATACAAAAGTTAGCACAAAAGGTAAAGGAGGAGGAGCCAAAAGCTTAAAGCTCCTCCTTATAAAGTCTAAAAGGAACTCCGTGTTCGCTGGTGTGCCTCCGCTGTAGTTTAGATTATCATTTTGCTGTAAAACTGTAAGCGTGGTTCACCAGTGATTTCTGTTTTCAATCAAATATGTAAAATAAATGTAAAATCATATTTAAGTTAGAGATTAATAACAAACTAATAAGAGAAATACAAAAACAATGATATCACTGATAAACCTTTAAAAGGTTCACCACAGAACTGAATCAACCTTTTAGAAGGCCTGTTCTGACTGCATTCCATTGTGCTGTATACTGGCTTGACTTTATATTCCTAATTTGACTGAAATTACATAAAATTCCTCATAAGAAGGTTATTCCACCTCCTTCTCCGGGTGGTACTTCCATCATTTTCCATCCAAATCTCCTCTAAGCTCTCAAACACACAAAACCTCTTCAGGGCTCACTTCTGCAGCTGCTAATCTCATAGAACCCCATCTGTCTTTCTCAGAGTCAAATGTTATTAAAAAAAAAATCTATCTGGGTGAAATAAATTGACTACAGCTTTCTGTCACATTTAGAAAAATCCAAATCTTTGGGAAAAGGAAAGGAAGATAATGGACCCGAAAATGTCAGACTGATTATAGTTCGTGAATCTTAGTATGATGGCATATTAGGGCCTCCATGAAAGAAGAAAAATAAACAAGTATTTGAGAATAAAGTCGTACATTTATGCTTCAAAAAGTTGTATTTTTATAAGGAAATAGTCATACTTTTCAACAAAGACAATCGAACATTTCAATCGAAGGGACTTCACACTGATAAAGAATCTCAATACATCTGCTTTATGTTTTTTTGTAAGTATATACTACTTTCTTTTCATGATATTGACACTTTTTGTTTTTATTTTATTTTTTGAAAGGCACGACCCTTCATAAAATTACGACTATTAAAATCAGAAATACACAATTATATTTCTGTCAAACTTTTGACTTTTTCTCTTAATTTTAGGATTTTATTCTTATTGTACAACTTTACTCTCATAACATTTTTACTTTTTTCATAATCTTACAACTTTATTTTCATCATTGTACAACTTTATTCTCAAAGAATTTAGACTTTTTTTCTCATACTTTACATTTTTTTCTCTAAATTCTTACGACTTTCTTCTCTTATTTGTTCAACTTTTTTCTTGTAAAATGGAGACTTTCTCAAGATAATTTTACAACTTTTTCTCTTATACATACTTAATTTACTCTCATAAATATACTTTTTTTGTAAAAATTTGACTTTTCCCAAAATCTTACAACTTTATTCTTATTATTGTAAAACCTTATTTTTGTAAAATTTGAACATTTTCTCATAATTTTTTGCCTTGCAATTTTACAACTTTTTAGTTAAAATTTTAAAACCTTCTCCTTGTAAAATTTTGACTTTTTAAAAAAAATACAATTACGATTTTTTTCTTATAACTTAATGACTTTGCTCTCATAAAATTTGGATTTCTTTTTATTTTACAACTTTAATTTTTTTGTTTTACAACTTTATTTTCCAATTTTATTCTTTATATATTTATTCATGTATATCATTTATCGGTGACTTTAATACAATGTCATATCTTAGAGGTAAAAATAGTTCAGGAAAAGGAAATCGCCAAAAAAATGTTTTTTGAGTCTTGAGTCGAGTCTCAAGTTCCTGCATGTGAGATTTTAGTGAAGCTCAGGTTGTTCGTTGTCTTCTCTTGGACCACACATATCTTGGCCCTCCAGCAAATGAGACAAAATAAAAAGACAATTGCAAAAAATAAATAATCTGAATTTCTTGTAGCTGCTCTGAAAAACTCTTTGAAACCATTTCTTGCAACAAAAGTAAAAACAGCAGAAATGACCTCCAGTGAACTCTAACTTCTCCTGGTTCCTTGTTATTACGATTTTTGATTTTGCTCTTGAAAAGATGACACTTTTTACAAATCCAAAAAAACAGACTTTTACTGATATACTTGTGAGATAAATTCTGCTTCCAATCAAGCAAATGTCTCTGTCTTTGTTCAGCATGAGTATTTATAACTAATCATTCTGCAAGTAAAGACCCTGCTTGCCCACTGAAGCTGCTTATAAATAGCCCAGACGGTCCTCCTCTGCAATGAAAAGAGGGAGAAAAAGCACTTTGCTCTAATTAACAGCGTTTTTCTCTGCGCGCAGCCCAACATCTCAGTGTTTCCCTGCCTTTACAAGCTTTTAGCTCTCCAGTCAGTTAAAAAAAAAAGCACGATAATTACTAGGTAACCATAACGAGCTGTCTGATGTAAGGAATGGTGAAGTAAAAGAGCATGCTGCCCCCCAACAGGTTTCTCCTGATAGAAGTGCAGTCTAATGAGGTTGTCAGATGTGGCTTGCATGCACACACATGCACTGTCTCTCCTAAATCCATCTGAATTCCCTGAAGCCAGTTTTTTTCAGTGTCGTCCAGCTTTCCTCAACAGTCCAACTATGAATTCATTTAGTCTTGAATCATTTTTGCAGAGTATTGTAGGTTATTGGAATCCTGCAGGGCTGTTTGGAATCTTCAACAGGAGAAATGACAATATTGAGGCTAAGAAGAAAGAAATTGTTCCAACCTTCTGGTATGTTTTGTTAAAGATTGTTTGGAAATTATAAAAAAGATTATGACAAAATGTGTGTGACAAAATATATTTTAAATGTCTTTAAGTTAAAAATTGATTTTATGACTCATTATCAGAGTTAAAAACACTGGATGTTTATTTAGAAGCAGGACAACTTCTATATCTCTTACAATTCTCATAACTTCAGAAATCATGTAAATGTTTGTTTAAAAACATGTTTTATTAATAATTTTATACAATATTTTACAGCATTTAGCATTTAGTTCTTTCTGTTGTGAACAGATTCTGTTTTCTCATTCATTCTTAAGCCAAAGTGCATTCATGCTGCTCAAGAATCTCCCATTTTTGTAAATGCACTACATTTTTTAATGAAATTCTAATTAAATTTTTGCAAAAGCATAACTTTTTTTTTCTTTTTCAAATAATGCATTTTCGTAACTTTTTTTTTTTACCTTTTCCTCATAATTTTCCCAACATTTTCTCATAATTTTACAAATTTACTCTCAAAATTGTATGACTTTATTCTTGAAAAATTTTAAGGTTTTTCTTGGAATTGTATTACTTTTATTCCCTTTCATTTTACAACTAAATCTCATAATTATATGGCTTTCTTGTAAAATTTTAACCTATTTTTCATCATTCTGTGATTCATTCTTCCCTCTCTTTTTAAGCATTTACCAGCCTAAGGGGTTAGAATGATAATACCTGCAGCTCCTGCTACACTACACCTTCAGGTTGTTTTTGTTTGTCTTGGATTAAAAATAAACTTGGAATATTGATTTTAAAAAACACATTCCCCCCCACATTTTACTGTCAATACACATTGAGTAAATCCGGTGGTGTATCTTGTTTCTTCTCAAACATGTCCGATGCTAGGAAGCACAACAAAGGAAACCTCTATAGTTGGGTTTCTGTCAGGTGTAACTTAACTGTATCCACTGCAGCCTGGAATGAATCCCCATGGCAAACAAGAAACAACCCTAAATCCAGCCAGAAATGACACTTCTTGAACCTTCTACCATTCTGATCGATCAAAGACGTCCAAGCATTTGAATACATCTAGGTAGCATTCCAGACGCATCTATGAATTTCACTGGAATATGTAGGAGCCACTCATTTGTGCTCACTTCTGTATTCCCCCCCCCGTGTCTCCATTCATGTATGTTTGTACACCTGCAATGTCAAAAGTGAAGTAAAATACTTTACCTAAAAGAAGGAAAAACAACTTATTTCCTTTAAAACTCCTAAATGTAAAAAAAAAAAACTTGTTTTCTGAAAAACTGATGTTTCAAAAAACTAACCAAAGTTTAGATTGTTGCTTCACAGTCTCTCGGTTGTTGCACCTTCCAGTTACATTTCATCTGATCTTGTACCACTCCATCTGCTTTGTGTTTGTTTGCTCACACAGTCTGCAACAAAACCTCTCAGATCTGGCAACCCTGTGCTCCAAAACATTAACTATGTCATAACGCAGTACACATTGGCTGCACCTATCCCCACCTACTGAACTGGTGGCACTAACTTGCCATAACATGCTCGGTGAACACTTATCGTTAGTTGAAGATGAAGTAGTATCCACGGATCCTTCCAAAACTCGAGCCGTGGCTTACAGTCTGTTACATTTTTCATGAGCAGGCAGCAGCAGTGTCTTCTGATAATGGGGAGTGACATTGCTGAACATGCTGATGCTCACTGCCATGGCGATGGCCACGGCTTTTTGTTCTGGGAGGACAGAAATGGCTTTGTGTGCCGTGTGTGTGTGTCAGCAGGAACAGGCGCAAACCAGCGGCCCCGATGGTCATTTTCACGTTTGTGCGTGTAATGATGCTGCGTGGAGCAAACGGGGCCGGCTGCTGCAGAGTGTTCCCCCCTAGCTGCCGTTTGCGTCAGCAGTGATTCTCATAACCTCATTCTCTCCTTTCCTCTTTTGTGATTCTCTCCTTCCCCCGGTAGCTGCCGCCTCCTCCTTCCATCCTCCATTTTTTTCTTCCTCCCCTCATCCCTCTTTTCTCTCCATGGTTCTCTGTGTGAATAGCTAGGATGCTTTTGTAGACGGTTTCCATAGCGATGGGCTATTTGAACAAGTCATCGTTTGCCGTGAGCCAGAAAAAGAGGCCATATTATCTCCCTGCGACACACAGGCAGGAAGTTCGCTCACAGCGGCTTCTAACCGGCAAACCTCCCAGCTCGAGGTTCATAGCAATCGGCGGCTGTCACCTGGTTTCCCTGAACCTTTCAGCAACTGGTAAAGACCAAACACAAATTATGTTTCAATTATTTTAAGCCTCGTTTTAGCAGCAACTCCATGCAGTTTGTTTTTAACTTCAAGGAGCATTAAAACACAACCAATGATGACATGACATCTATGAGCAAAAATGTGTCCCTGCCATATGCTTAAAAAAGTCACTAACATTTGCACGCGCCTAGTACCCGGTGAAAATGAGTTTTGGGCATAGCGAACGCCCCCAACCTTCAAAAAATGATGACATCACAATGGATGAAAGCGTCCAAAAAAATGAATGGGGCCAAAATCTCTAATGGGGCTTAAAAACATGTTTTTTCAAAATTCTTCGACAAAACCAAAACAGACTGGGGATACCCAAAGGAAGATTGAAGGTTTTTAAGGGATGGTCACAGGACCTTTGAAGAGGTCTTGAATTTAAAATAAAAAACACATTTAGTAACTTCTTCTAATGATCTATCACATCCTAACTCCTCGAGCATCTTATGGAAGCTACTTGGGGAAAAATGTTCGTTTTAGAAGTTGTAGATTGCGAACGGCGTAAGCGTGGCGAGCTTGCAGAAGTGGCGCTCCCCAGCTGCTTGCACATTTTTTTCTAGAATATTGTGAAAATGTAATACATGAATTGTTGGCTCAAGCTGAACAAAATGATACAACATACCACGTGACTATATTAGGAATGTGGCCGTGGCTAATAATATTTTCCGTTGCCAAGGAAATCCAAAAGTTTACTTTTGCCAATTCTTATTAAATGTACTTAGATTTGTTTGTCACCCCCAGGTGATCAAAACCTAAAATGGTTGCTATGAATTTAAACCTGCAGAAAAGCCGCCACTTAAAAAAGAAAAAAAGGTTTTTGTGAATTTGACCCATGCTGCTCTGACCAGGCGAGCAGAGACGAGCATGAAGGGCCTGAAGCAGCCGCTAAGCCAGTGAGGGCAGGTAAAAAGGGTTATGGGGTGGGCCTCCAGTCCATGCAACAGTGCTTGCATCTTTAACATTGTTCAGCTCTTGTACTTCTGTAAATCATTAAAACGACCAAATCCATCAAACCAGAGCACATTTTTGGGTTCTATTATTAGTAAAAGCTCGTTAAGATTTCTTTTATTTTTGTTGCTGAAAGTCTTTAAAAGAAAGCTTCAAATTGGGCCTAGAACCAGCAGCCTTTTCTTTGAGTTTCAGATAGAGCGTTGACAGCAAAAGAAACAGACGTTTCTTTCCCGTCTGTTACAGTCTGGCTGCGACGTTAATGAGGTGAGCAGAGGTGATCGCCAATGATCAGAAACAAACCCCCAACTCTCTGAGGAGCATCTTTCTTTAGCCACGCATCAAGGGATTATTTGCATATCTAGCTTCATGCTTCCCCTTTGTTTAAACTGACTGGTTCGTAAAAAGGAAGCGGACACTTACTTGTGTTTGTGTGCAAGGGTAGCGAGGACTTCCCATGCAGAGGTTCATGCAGAACCGGTATTTATGGGAATCTGGCGTTCTTGAACTGCAGCCACGTTTTTTCCTGCTGTGAGTTTGGAATCACTGCATTACAGAGAAGCCTCTTCAGATGGACGAGACAAAAGACCGTTTCCAGCAGACCCGGCAGCTCATTTGCATCGCAGTCAACGGGTTGCCCTTTGAGCCCGACTCAAAGAACACGAAACCATCCTCTGTATTGTTCTGTTTTTACAGCCTGCTCCTCAGCCACATGGGGGGGGGGTTGGTCAGTTGGGAATGTCACCAGCGTGACCTCTGCTGGGTGTTTTCTGATGAGATATTTGTGCAGGAATGGACTTGTTCCAATTACGTTTTGGTATTTTTGTCACACGCACAAGTAAATGCCAAAATAAACATGTTTTGTTTGATGAGACAGATGTCATTGAATATTATTTGCTTGGTGCGAAAACAGAGCCAATCCGTTTATTGTCCCTTAACGCTGCCCTTACGAGTGACAATCGAGTGGCAATGGGCCAACTGGTGCGGGGCCCGCAGGTGGCCCTCCCTAAATTTTAAAATTGTAGACTGGGGTCCATATGTGCTGGTCCATATGTGCTGGTCCATATGTGCTGGTCCATATGTGC
>BSAI01000072.1:4747899-4958006 GCA_036245035.1 Adrianichthys oophorus | reverse complement strand
GTTTCCTGAGTCCATTTAATTAGTCTCCTGTCTGGACTGCTCTGCTCTGTCAGCACTGCAGCAGTTCTGAGCCGCAGTCCCAAAAATCTGATGTAATTCCATCACATTATGTACAGTAATCTGTTGCAACACATGAGACAAATCTGATTCATGTGGCCCGAGGTGGGGAGTTACTCAAGTCTGCCGGCTTTGGTGGGATTTACAGCAACTCAACCCTCTTTCTTCGTCTTCTTTGTCTCTCTGCAGGCGCTGGCTGCCAATGCGGGGACGGGCTTTGCGGTGGCCGAACCGCAGGTGGCTATGTTCTGTGGAAAGCTCAACATGCACGTCAACATTCAGACCGGCCGCTGGGAACCCGACCCGTCCGGAACCAAGAGCTGCATAAGAACCAAAGAGGGCGTGCTGCAGTACTGTCAGGAGGTGAGTCACAGCAGCGCCCACGCATGTCCACGCCACAAGTGATAAGGTCCCGAACAGAGGGAGGAACCGCAAACGCCGTTGTCAGAGTTAGTCACATCACAGAGGAATGACAGGAGGAATAAATATAGATTCTAATCATTTTTACTGCATTTTCACCTCCCGTGTTATTTGCACATAAATAAGATCAAAGTTTAAAATGTTGTTTTTGATTAAATAATGCGGCAGAATCAGCTTTGCTGTCAGACAGATGAAACAGCACCATCATCTGGTGTTTGTAGGAATGATCAATAATCAAACTTCTGATGCATCCGCTTGTTGTCAAATAGATCCATGCATGTTTTTGTACAGCAAAGAACTGCCTGACTTTTCTGCCTGCCTGCCTGCCTGCTTGCAGAGAAGCCTTCTAAAGTGTTAGCTGTGATGATGTTTCACTGGTGCAAAAGCATAATTCATCCGGAGCCTCGGCTGTAATTACTTGATGACATTTTGTTGGCATTTTGAAAAAAATTGTGAACTTTTAGTTTTTTTTCTGAAGAGCAGATGTGTTCCTAAAAGGGTATGAAGTATTCATTTGGGGGTTGAACCCCTACTTATTGCTCCTTACCTTGAAAAAACAGAATCCTAGGAAAGTAAAAAGACACTTGTTTCAAGAAAAAATGTCTTGCGAGAAAAGTAATCTGATCAAGAAAGTTTTTCAATAGCAAAATAATCTTAGTTTGAGAAAACAATGACATTTTTTTTTCTTCAAGTCCCACTCCAACTATTTTTTAATCTATTCTAAGTCAAACATTCTTACTCCATTGGCAGATTTTATTTAATTAGGCAAAAAAAATCTACCAATGTGGTAAGAAAAATGGTCGTACCAAGATTATTTTAAGACAAAAATTCCAGTTACTAAGTTGTGTTTTCTCAAACGTATTTTGCTATTGAAAAACTTTCTTGATGCAATTACTTTTCTTCCAGGACAGAAAATAAGACATTTTTTTTCTTAAAACAAAGTAGTTTTAACTTTCTTAACAAAGTTAAAAATCTTCAGTTTTTGCATTGTAAGCCCATGTTAAAATCCCTGCATTCCTTTGTTTACACTCTTCTGCTAGCTTATAGCCAATCACAAGCCCAAGTTAATATTAGCATAGAAGAAAAATAACAATAAACAGGTGAGCAATATTGGACCTATGCAGCCGTACAGTTTTGAGCAAGATATCACCTCAGCGAGGGAAAGAAATCTTACCCCACGGTGAAAATGCAGTTTTTAACATGTTCTTGTGGAATTTTTCTGATGATGGACATATATCAATAAAATGAAGCTCAAAATTGCATGTATTTATTGTGTTCAATCGTTGTGTATCAGGAGCAGATAGACAAAAATGCAGTTTGAGAAGCTTGTAGGTGTGACATAGAAGCTACTACAGTGAGCCATGAGCTTCCCGCTCCGCTTCATCCTGATGAATCCAATTGCAGACAAATAGATCCACGTACGTCTTGTTTTCCTCATCTGAGCAGGAATGTGGATCAAAACTGCACAGCTGGCCAGCTCTAAAATGGGTTTTTAAGACATTTTTGTTGCATCGGTAATGTTAGGTTGTGGTTATGAGGGGCTGTAAGCTAGCGTGTTAACAGATGGATGTTGGGAAGTGAAGCCGGGCTTGTCCTACTGACAACTCGGATGCGAAACTATCCTAAAAATGACACAAGTTTTTGGATTCTGGCTAAAAACGTAATATTTCACCTATGTCTTTTAATGAGGTCTGTTTTTGCAGTTTTAAACTGGACAAAAATGGACACTCGTCCTCCTTGTCATTCATGGATGTTCTCTTCCTCTCCTTGCAGGTGTATCCCGAGCTCCAAATCACAAACGTGGTGGAAGCCAACCAACCAATCCAAATCAAGAATTGGTGCAGGACGGAGAAGAAGGTTTGCAAAGGGCATGACCACATCGTGGTGCCTTTCAAGTGCTTGGGTAAGCTCGTGGGAGACTTGGGTGGTGTTTTTGCCCTCTTCTTCTGTTTTATTAGCCTTTTGTTCATGGTGGCAAGAGAAGAGCTTATGAGTCATCTGCGCGTGAGACAGAGGTGGCATGGGATAATATCGGGCTGATTCACTTGACTAATTCTGGCCTTGAGCTGCAGATTGAGCAGATCAATTATTTCTGGGAGGCCTGTGGAGCAATAAAGCACAATAGTTTTTTTCTGCCTCCCTGACAGTGGCTATAAACTCACACAGACACACAGGGTCAGGAAAGGAGCTTCGGCGTGAAGTCCTGCTTTTTTACTCCTCATTTGTCCAACTGTCTGAGCCGTCCCAAACAACTCTGCCCCCCTTTCCCCAACATCCCTGTTATCAACACTGCAGCTCCTGAAATGTCACATGCAGCTTCACATGTTGGAGGCTGCTGTGAGCAAACCGCTCTGCTGAGTTTCACCGGAGACAAAGCCTTCTGACTGTACCAGACGAGGCTCACATCCTGTCCAGCACTTCAAAGCCTGCTGGCTCATGGCGTCTATCCTCCCGCTGATTGAGTTGTGCTGCTTTCTGGGATGAAAAAGCCATTAGCAGTGGCACTGGACTGTGAAATGGGCTACCATTCAAGAGCATTTTTTGGCAAACATGGAGGAGATTTGGGGAAGTTCATTGGACGGCAAACGCACAGTTCAGATGACAGTTTGTGACTGAAGCGGGCGAAGAGATAAGAAAAAAGGTTATCGGGTGTTGTTTCTGTCAAAAGTTTGTCTCCTCTTACATCCTCAAAGCACTGTGCTTCTGAAAACTTTCCAAAACCTTTCAGAAATTCTACATCTTAATCAATTTTGTACGCCGTTTCCTTCCTTTTCATAAGATCAGGTTCACCGGGATGTTCGACTGCCAGTTCTAACATGTTTTTGATTAAATGTCATTGATTAAATTAACAAAATTCTAGATTTCAATTAGAATTTACCTTGAAAAATTGAAGGTAATTCTAAGAAATTTCAAGTCAATATTGAAAAAAATATGAATATAGTATTTTTCTGTTTGAGATGCCCATTAAAATTTCTATAAACTCCAGTTAAATAATGTTTTCTAACAACAAAAAAAATGTTTTCAGAAGATTGAGTTCACAGGAAGGGTTTTCTGCCAATTACATTTTTTAAAAGATTATGTTTTATTAAAATATTAGCCATTTGTCTGAAAAATGAAAATGTAATTTCTCTGTAGAGGAAATTCTTTCTACTAGGTCAGGACAAAATTCCAAATGAATCAAGTATTATTCTGAAAGGTTCAATTATTGGATTTAACCAAGTTAAATTTGTTAAAACTAACAAAAATTGGGATTTTTTTGGTCAGAATGTACGTTGAAAAATAATTCTAATAAACTTAAAGGCAAAAACTGAAAATAATGCAATACTTTTCTGTAAAAAAAATAGCAAAGTCTCCAAACTGACTCGAGCTTTATTCTGAAAGGTTCAGTACTAGAATTTAGGTCTTTTCATTTATAGAATTTATGGTTTCAATTAGAATTTAGTTTGGAAAAAAATATGGAAATTCACATTAATGATGGAAGGTTGGCGCCAGTGTTCGGCAGCGGAGCCACCATCAGTGTGTGAATGTGTGTGTGAATGGGTGAATGGGTCTGTGATTGTAAAGCGCTTTGGGCCTTCAATAGGCTAGAAAAGCGCTATATAAGTAAACGCCATTTACATTAAATTTTTTGATTTTGTTTAATTAAAACTATATTAATAAAAAAATACATTAAAATCTCTACAAAGGCATGATTTACCACATTTTTTTAAAAATATTTAATTTCATGAGATCAGGGTCAACAGGAATCTTCTGCCAATTTCCACACTTTTTAAAAACAGATATTGTTTGTAAAATTATTAAAATATTAGAAATTGTCGAACGAAAGTGTTGTAATTTATAAAAATAACAAAATTTGGGGTTTCAAACAGAATTTAGCTTTAAAAATATTGGTAATTCTAAGAAATTGAAAGGCAATAATTAAAATTACATTGTAATTTTGATTTAAAGACGAGGCAATAGAACAACGTTTTAAAGCAGCAAAAAATTCCTTTTCAGACAAAGCAGGTTCACCTGGTGGGTCTTCAACCAATTTCAACATTTAAAAAAAAAAAAAAAGATTATGATTTTTTAACTTCTTAAAATGTCAAAATTTTGTCCCAAAAAAAAAAAAAAGTAAAAGCCTTGTTGAAGAAATCTGAACAAAACCCCAAGCTGGACCGAGCTTTACTTTGAAAGGTCCAAATCTAGCGTTTAAGTGAGTTCTAATTGTTAAATTAACAACAAAAATGAAATTTTATGTAAAAGTATTATCAATTGGAAACATACATCACAATCTCTATGAAGACAGTTAAAATGTTTCATAAAAAGTCTTATTTTACCATAAGAAGGAAAGGTATCAATTTTTGAATCAAATTATGATTTATTTTTTCAAATGTACACCTCGGTTTGAAACTTTGTTTTAACCAAAAAATTTTTTAAAAAGGTAAATAAAAAGCTTTTTCCTGCCAAACCTGACACTCGAGCCCAACATTGTAAAGGATCAAACCTTAAAGGTTAAAAGTATTCACCTTTTGATTGCTTTCTGTGTACTTTAGTCCCTCATTTTCAGAAAAAGAGACTGGAAATTTGGTTTGTTAGAAAGAAAAACAACTTTAGTGTGTGATTAAATGTAAATTTGACTCTTAATTTGAAACATTTTACAAATTGAATTACAAGAAATATCTTGAAAAGTTTTTTTTTAGTACATTTTTTATTCACAGTGGATAAAAAAATGTTTCTCAAGATAAGCGACAGTTTAAGGAAATGCTTGTTTGTCTCACGAGCAGAATTTTTTTTTATTTGATAAAACGTTTCTGTAAACACCCCCCCCCCCCCCCCCCCCCCCAATCAGGCAGGCAAATGTTTGCATAAAGTTTTAGGAATTTGAATTAATTATATTATTGTAAATTATTAGGGAACATTTTTGTTTTTCCCTTTGGTGTGTGATCGATTAGAAGTTCTTTGAATCGTTAAAAATATTTGAAATGCAAAAACTTGCCGCCTAATTGACACTTTAGAACCTTACATGGTAGATTAAGAACAGTATGGCGCATTTCTGCCAGAGATCTGCTGGACTTCAGGGGAAACATGGAGATGGAAACATGAGGAGTTGGCAAGAAGCATGGTGTCTGAATAATTCTCTAATGGAGCGTGCTAGGGTCTCAGTTGGAGGCTGTGATCATTTGCCTCCAAACACAGCGTTCCGCTGACACTCGACCACACCTCGCCGCCCCAGCCCATTTTGTCAGGACTCTGTCTCCTTTCCAATGGGATGGCGAACGCCGGTAGAGCTAATCTTCCAGAGAAATGGACATCAGAGGCTCGCCGCTCCGCAGTAATTATAGTCAAATCTAAAAGAAATGATATGTACCAGAAGGAGGTGGGCTGAGGCTTGAAGGATGAGAGTAATGGGCCCAAACCAGCACCCATGTCACGTTAATAGGTTTAGATGAATAATGTAGCTGAAGAATCTGGTGAGGAAAAAGACAGAAATGAGTCCAGTCTTTCTGTTTTCTGTCCGCAAACAAAGCCTCTGATGGTGATAAATGAGGTTTTTGATCCACGGCTCTCTAATCCTTGGAGTGCGATGTCTTCATCAAACAGTGGAGGATAACCCCCAAGGCCTTTATATTCATCCTGTGTGGTAGGAGGAGAACATCTCAGGCAGACGTGCTGCCAAACGTCCCGAACAAACTGAGCTGGAAGGAGGGAACTGGCCTTAATATGAGTCTGCTTGAGGAGTGTGCCGCTATGTCTGCAGTCGAAAATGGAAAATGTGGCTTCGAAAGAATAGGTCTTTTACTAAAGATGGTAATCTATTAGACCAAAAAAACCCAACCCAGCTGGGAGTCCTACAGAACCGGAAAAAAATCTGCAACACAAATATTTACCAACATCAATTCTAGTTGTACTTTTGTGCAATAAATGAATTTTAGCTTTTTATTACAAAAAATAACAGAAGGTGTATTCAGACTGGATACATTTAGTTCATTGGAAGTGAACCATTTGGTTTCCCCCAATAATCCGGAACAAATTTTCTGTCTGAACGCACCCAAGCAGACTCTACTCCGGGACCAGGAACTGCTCTTGGATCCATTTTTCGGGGTGGTCTTGGTTCGTTACCAATCAGACTGAGCTTCGGTTCACTCAGAGTTTCCTCAGTCCTGAGTACTGTCCGTGCTCAGGGCAAAACAACTGAACCAAAATGCAAAAGTACGGGATGTAAACAGAGAAGGAAGAAAGCAACTGATGAGCCGCGGCGGGGACAGACAGAGCAACAATGAGACACTGCGACTCATTCAAATGTGGTTGGAGGAATGTAGGCTCATTAAAACAACTTTAGACATGATCCACGTTTCTGCTCAAACTGTTTTCCTGACAATCTAAACGTCATAAACACTTATCAGAGGAGCTTCTTAGCCGTCCCCTCCTCAGTAACCGCCTTGCAGTAAACGTCCTGGTTTTATTCATGCACGCTACAGGTAATCCTGGCTGCAGGTCACATTTCTGCAAAATTACAATGCAAAAGGGAACAAAGCCACACAGCCTGGGATCAGCACTTGAGGTTTTGTGCTCTGCTTGTGGTGTTGTCCAAGAAAAAACGTTCTCAGTTGCAGTTGAAAAAAAAAAAAACAGAAATCCTAAGTGATCTAAGTTCCTACAAATTAAATGTGACTCGGTTTTCATCAGGAGATTAAGTGAAACACAATAGATGGGTGAGTTTAAGGGAATGAGTGAGGTCCTGGAGCTGAAGGTTTGTGAGTCATGGGACTCCCGGGGGGGGCTCTGATCCTTAGCAACGGTGGGTGTGATCTAAATGCAACACTGATAGTAATCGGGCCAAAAATATCAACAGAAAAAGAGATTTCTGCTCAAAAAGGGTTATTTTCAGTGTCATGAGGTCGACTTTGTGATAGAGTCGTATAAAGAATAATTTTATTCAAGACTGAGACGGTATAAATGAAAATCTGTGGATAAGTAAAGCTTGTCAATGAGTGAAGGATAAAAAAAAGCAAATTATTTCAAATCCAACAGAAACCTTTAACTTCTGAATTGAAACACATAAAAAAAAAAAAGAAACTATCACATACGAAGTTCACAAAGTAACTACAGGGTGGCTTGTTATGCAAAAATTCAACAAGAATTTATGCAAACAGTCTGTTTTTTATGGCTGCTGGTTAGATTTCATACAACGTTCCTATGTCTGTAAGCAGTAATTGGTCCGAGTCAGTCTGAGTCAATGTTTTATGTCATCCACTCAGGAACACCAATCAGGTGTGAGCTTGTTGGAAGGCCACACCCCTACCCCCCTAACCCTACTGTCAATCAAATGTTCAGCCAACTACTTTTATTGAGGCATCTGATTGGTCAGTTTATAACTTGAAATAACTTGGAATAGAGAACATAAACCTAATGGAAAAATTAGGATTATCAAGAACGTGTTAAAAAAGTACCTTCTTTATCTCTTCTCCCTTCAATTTCCCTTATCCCTCTCATTCACACTCATGTACTCCATCTTGCTGAGGCTAACCTTCATTCCTCTCCTCTCCAGGGCAAACCTCCACCTCTGTAGCTTCTCCTCCACCTTGCTCTCACTACAAATCACAATGTCATCCGCAAACATCATAGTCCATAAACTGAAATAAATGACATAATAAGGCTCATAAAATGACTCTTTTTAGATTTGCGGTCAATGGTTTATAAAGCTGGACTGTTTTTTGAATGACATAGAGAATTACCTTTTGGAATTAGGATGTTTTTATCTCTTTGAACCACACAAAAAATTTCCTCAGCTTAGTTTCAGGAAGATCTGGTTTAGGAGCCAATCCGTTTCTATAGAAACCAGAGAATCATGTGACCACTTTTGATATCCTCCTGTGTTGGAGTCATCAGGCTAATTGCTAAGAACTAAAATTAGAGATAAAAGTTTGTCGACCTGGGAGTTGATGTATTTGCAGCTTTTTAATCAATATCGCTGAAACTTTGTGTGTGTGGATGTGCATTTGCTGTGGGGAGGTTGAGGGGGCGGGGCTCCAGCAGCTCTGGAGTCCTCTTCTATTTCCAGCTCGCTCCTCTTCCTCTCCAGCCCTCTCATTTTCCCAAACACTGCTTTTTCTCATTCCTCCCTCCGCCCGTCCCACGCTCCAGCATCACAGCCTCGCCCGAAGTTACAGAGCACCACAAAATGAGCGGTTCCACGGCCGCTCCCAGCCTGCACCGTCAAACCTCTGTCCCCACCCCCCGCGCTGGTGGGATCCCCGTCCTCCCACTCTTCAGCTGATCTGGATCTCCTCATGATCAGAGGAGGATTCAGTCACTAAACACTTTGTGGAAATAAAAGAAGAGTTATTACAAAATAATACTCTGTAAGTAGAGGTAAAAAGTCCTCCAATAATCACTCAAGTTAAAAAAGAAACTACTGAAATCCAGAGTAACTACTAGATTTTGTCATTTTTACACTTAAGAAAAGATGAAAGATAAAGAAAACAAAGAACAATAATATAAATGTGGAGCTTTAATAAATTTATAACTTAGAAACTTCCCCATGTTTTTAGATAATATACATCTGCTGTAGATGTCTACAGGATATTGACAACTCTATTTTTTTACTCTTATTAGATGTCTACCAATAGTGTTCTGAAAGGTATTTGTATATAGATGTCTACTACACATCTACCTGTAGCCATCTAATCTTGGGATATTTTTAGATGTCTATTAGTGTGCTTTTTAAAAAACATTTACTAGTTAAAAACATAAATTCTGCAATTTTGTATCCATTCATTCATCTTAAGAAACCACTGAGGAACCACAAATGTACTTGACATATACAGATTGTGCTTTTTCTTCATTAATCTACTAGAGGAAAAGTAAAAAGTACTTCCTTAATTGAGCTTTTCTGGTTTCCTGGCAGTCTTCTCCTGATCCTCCTCCTTCCAGGGTTTTCTGCCTGAATCTTTTCACAGGATGCCTCTCAATCAGATTAGCCTTCTGTCAGTTCCCCTCCGTGAATAAATTCCCCCATTAAGTGAACTCCTCCTTTTAAAGCGTTGCTCATTAAGAGCCTGCATGACTCGACTTCCTAACAAAAGCGGCAGCACAAGAGCGGATTTCCTCCGTTGAGTCACAGGCGCAGCTGTACAGGACGCATGAATCCATGGCGGCCTCACAGGTGCTGGAGTGTCAAACGCCCGCTCTGATTTACACTGATGTGTAAAGAGCCCCCTCCTCCATTAAATATTCAATTCTTTCATCTCATTCAGTATTCCTTTTTTTAGCCCCTTGCGGTGATTTATTCCCTCTAATGTTGGCAGTGATGTGCCTGAAATGTGTATTTCTTCCTAGTGTGTCTAACAGGTTGACTTTTTTCCCTGCTTTTCAGTGGGCGAGTTTGTGAGCGACGTTCTCCTGGTTCCAGAGAAGTGCAAGTTCTTCCACAAAGAGCGGATGGACATGTGCGTCAGCCATCAGCAGTGGCACGGCGTGGCCAAAGAGGTAAAGAGGGAAGTGGCAGGAAGCGGCGGGAGGCTGGTTTTCATCAGTGTGTTACAGGAAAGAGAGGATCTGGTTTAATTGGGTTATAAAAATCAGCTGTCACGGTTTCATGTTTTATTTCCCTCCTCAAGTATCTGCGATCCTCCAAGCATTCGTATTTCAGGCTGTAATCAGATTAGCGCTGTGGCTGTAATGTGGCTAAGCTTCTGCTGGGCCCCCTCTAGGGTCAACCCTCTGAGACCTTTCTGACCATGACGGTTAGAGCAACAGGTGTTGTGGAGCTCCTTCCTCCTTTTTTATGCCCTGCAGCAGTCATGGGCTATGTCCCAATTCCCTCCCTACTCCGTAACTATTAAAAAAACTAGTGTGGGACTATCTAGCGCCCTGGATTTTAAAAGCAATTCGGACACCATGTTCACTCCCTTTTTTTTTTTTTTTTTTTTTAAATCGGCAAGTATGACATCACTGATTTCTTGAAGTAAAATCTTTTTTAATAATTATTTTTATGTGTATTGATGATGAAAACATGGATGGTTTCTACAAAATAAATGAAAATCTTTTTTTTTTTTCCCCCACCAAAATTGTTCAAACGCAATGCATTGTGGTCTATATTTGCCAATCTAGTGAGCATCAATGCAATGGAGAGACTTGTGGGAAATTTCTGGGTCACTGAATTTTGGAATTGCAGATTTGGACACCACATAAAAATAGCCAACGCATATATAGTGTACTATTGAGTAGTGAAGGAATTCGGACACAACCGCGGACTCCAAAGACCGTAATGACTTTGCAATTCTTTTTTCTGGCTGCGAAATTGATCAGAAATTTTGCCAAAATTTGCACCCACATAGTACTGGGTGAAAATTAACAAAAAAAAAAAAAAACGCACATGTCAGGAATATCCAAAGGTTATTATGGGATGGGCACAGGACCTACGGCTTGGCGGCCATTTTGTGGCAAAGTAGGAAATTTGCAGATTTTCACATTTTCCCACAATATGGGAAAGAAAAAAAAATTTGCTCGAGCGATCTTCACAAAATTTACACACAGCTTAAATCTTCAACCACAACTGAAGTTTTGTTGATGTTTGATCGTGGGAACAGGCAGCCATTTTGAATTTTTTTAAACAATCAATTCATCTTGAGTGCCAGCCACAAAACTTTTAAGCCAATCCTAAGGATTTTGATGTGAAGCTACTTGGGGAAAAAATGTTGGTTTTAAAGTTTGTAGATTTTGTTCAATGTTAGCATGGCAACATCCTGGAAAGGTTTTCCTGTTGCTTGCATATTTCTCATCGGAATTTTGTGAAAATTTGACAAATTAATTGCTAATAGCTGAAGGAAATAATATAATATACGGTATGGATAAATTAGAAATATGGGCATGGTTAACAAAAAACTTCAGTTGCCGAGGAAATCCAAAAGTTTACTTTTGCAGAATCTTCTAAAAATTACTTAGATCAAGTGACCAAAAAATAAAATGGTTGCTATGGAGATAAGAACAACAGAAAAGCCGCCATTTTGAAAAAAAAAGTGTTTTTTTTTTTTTTTTTTTTTTTTTTTATTAATTTGTCACATGCAGCACTGACCAGGGTGGCAAAAGAGGAAATGAAGGGCGTGTAGCAGCCAGGCAGGTAAAAAGGAAGGAAGGGGGGCGGCGAGGGTGGAGAGAGCCTGTGGGTCATACAACACCGCTCATAGCTTTAGTTCTACTGATTAAAACTGCCTTTTGTGTCTTCAAATTTCTATGTAGAAAAAAGTCTTTGTAGAAATGGCAGCAAACAGTAATTAATGCTTAATTAATGCCTAATGCTGGTCCAGTACATTTTCTGTTAACATAAACGAGTCTTGAAATCATCCGCACGCAAAGTCCAATTAAAAATACAATTTTTGTCCATTACTGGAGTGGACTTCCTGTCCCTGTAAACTTTGCAGCAGCTATAAAAACATAACCAACAAAGATTAAATATTAATAAGATTACACAAAAAGAAGAATCCCAAAATGAGATGGAAGTGTGTGCCTCCTTCTGACTTTAAAGCACAGGGGTGGAGGATCATGGTTTGGGCTTGTTTTAGAATCACGGGATCTGCGTAATTCAGTCAAACGTGAGCTTCTCACTTGAGCAGATTATTGTCAGGCAGTTTTTTTTTTACTTTAATAGAGACAGAACTTTTTACATTTTGATGAAGACTCAGGTTGAACTGCACTAACTTTAGCAAGCAAGAAAAGTAGAAACGAGCGACAAACTTGTTAGGCTCAAGTAAAGCTCACGACATCATGACAGAAAAACCTCAAAGAAAAGAATCAAGCTCGTGGAATAGTTTTGTGCTGATAATACTCATTTATTGCTGATGATTAAAACATTTTAAATGTGTGCCAGTGTTCAGTTTAAGTCTTTGTTTCCCGTTTTGAACATGGATGTCATCAACTTGAGGAATCTTTTAGTTTTCTGTTGTTCCGAACAACCTAAAGATGTTTCTTCACATCTTGTCTTTTATTCTTCCTTCAGTGTGCAGCATTTTCATAAATTTGAGCAAAGCAGAAACATTCGTTTCTCCGATTGTCTTCTTTGTTTATCTGTGAACTGCCGCGGTTCTCATGCAGTTTGTGACCTTTACATTTATGTGTGTGATACCAAAGGGCGAATGTCCTTAAACAAAATCTACATCTGATACTGAAGATCTCTCTTTAGTTTCAGGTTTAGAGTTATCCTAAGTAACAGAAATGGACCAACAGGGATGTGATAATGTGTGAGGGAAGCAGAATAGAAGAAGCCGGTTGTGTCCCGAGACGTTCTGAGGCAGAGCGCCGACACACCGACCCCTCCCCGGAGGCCTCAAACCAAGCTCGTGTTCGAAACCTCCTTGCTGCTATTTGAGTCGAAGCATTGTTGAAAAATAGCGGCTCACCTAAAGGGCAGCGTGACTTTGTGCGAGCGTGCGGCGAGCCATACATCAGGATGACAGCGGATCGGCGAGGCCAAGCTTCTGCTCTGAGCCTGAAAAATGAAACTCTGGATTTGTGATGCGCATTATCCACTTCAAGATGCACGAACGGCAGAAGCTGCAGGGATTTTCGGAACATTCAAGCAGAAAAGCTTTACTTGTCAGGAGACTAATGAGTCACATGTCTAAAAAGAATCAAAGGTTTATCGTCTGTTCCAGCTGTACTTGAACTTTCATTTTCAAACTTGTGAAGTGTGTGATTGTCATTGAGTCTTTGTTTTTAAAGTTTCACAGATCTTGTTCAGCATAAATGCGACTAAAAACTGGTTTTATGATAATTAAAAAATCAGATTTGGCTGAAAATACATGATACTGCACTTTCTAGAGAAGCAATTTAAAATGTAATAACTGGGAGAAACAGCAAGTAATAAGTAGAATAAAAGGCAACTCATTTAGAAACTAGCGGCAGGTATTAGAATCCTCTTTTCCTCATCTTTGTGTTTTCTTCTGAGCTGAAATAATTATTATTGTTACTGATATTTGTGTAAGGATTTAAAAATAAAATCCAAAAAGTATAGGGAGGGGAGCAGATCCTACTTTTTTTATTCTAGACATTAAACTGTTTATTAATGATGAATTGATTCACTTTTCCCACAATGTGGTTTAAACCTTCATTTTTGGGTCACAGTTTTGTTTCACTTTGATTTGTGTGTTACCGAATAATGCCAAATAAAAAAATCTTTTTTAAAAGGGGCTAATAGGCAAGTAAAAATGAAGAAAAACCTTTCAGTTGGATCACACTAAGCCTGGTGTAATGTAATAAAACAATAAATACTAAATCCTTTAATTTATCACAACACCTGTTTGACACTGTCAACATAACCAAATAAATGCAGTAGAGATACAATGATTCACCTCTGCCGTGATACAGTTCAACAGTGTAACACATAGTTTGGTTTTAAATCGAGAATTGAAGCATATTTATTGATTTTATTCAAATCATAACAGTAAAGAAATGTTCTTCACAGTTCTTCACAGGGTTTTTTTTAAATCCTTATAAACCTGCTGTTCCACTTTTAAGGTTTTGAAGGGCTTGCGTTTTAGAAAAGGATCTTAAAGTTTCATTTATTTATTTAATGTCAGAGAAATATTTTACTGAGTTAAAGTAGAATAGAAAAAGAAGCCTTTATTGCTATTATAGACAGTGTAGTCAAATAAAATGCTCCCTGAAAGGCCCACTCTGATGAAAATATTGTTTTTAACATGATCTTGTGGTATTTTTCACTTGATTGAGAACATACTGTATATTAAAAAAATATTTTAAAATTGTGGGCCACAATCTCCCCACGCTGAGTTCTCAACAATGTGAAGGTCGCTCCGCGCCAATAGTCCCGCCCACAACTTGGAGGCAAATAAACTCCTGCTGCTCTGCAGAAACTATGTCCTAGAAAACGACACAAGTTTTTTGATATTGGCTAAAAAAGGTGTAATCATTTTTAGAATGATTTGGAAATAGCAGATGAGTGGGTTTTTAAAAGTGCACACATAAGACAAGCAAGTAAAAAGAGTTTAAAGAAGCAAATAAAAATGTGGCTTTTAGTGCAAAATAAGAGTTCAAAACGGTTACAGTTTGCACCAGAACGGGTTGAAAACCAGGATGAGTATTGCTTCGCATGTTCAAAGAACAAAATAAGTTTCAGAAAATTATTTGTTAGTTTTTAACCCAAATATAGTCTCCCACCTCCCAGCACTTTGATTTGTGTTCATGTTGAGCGCTTTGGTCATTTTGAAGCGTGTGGTTCGTTGCGTGTTGAGTTGACGCTCTGTGTTCACCTCCAGGCCTGTGCAAAGAGCTCCATGGTGCTGCACAGCTACGGCATGCTGGTGCCCTGCGGCGTGGACATGTTCCGTGGGACCGAGTACGTCTGCTGCCCCTCCTCTCATGTCAGCGTGGCCACCTCCGCTCCTCTGCCCTCCCAGGAGGACGATGAGGAGGAGCAGATGGAGGATGAGGATGTAGACTTGGGTGAGCCGCTGGAGGACAGGTGAGGGTTCTTCATTTGTGTCGTTCGGAAGGTTGTGACTCCTCCCACTCACCCACCTCCGCGTCTCCTCAGTGAGCCTCCTGCTGACGAGGAGCCCACGCCAAAGGAGGTGCGTCTGGATGAGGATGAAGACAAGGAAGAAGATGAGGACGAGTATCATTATGCTTATGAGGATGAGGAGGAAGACAAGGAGGAGATGAAGGACGGCAGCAAAATGTCAGAGGACCAGGATGAAGATAAGATTCTGGAAGAAGTGAAAGGTTTGGGAAGTCCTCCTCATTTTGTCGTTCCACCATGATGGCGCTCGTTACTTCTCCCACGTTAACGTAGCCTCCATCAGAGGGAAGCGTGGTTCTGTCGATGATCTGCTCGCACACCTTTTTCTTCATCACATTTCCATCACAGTTTCTGTTGGTTTTTTACTGAGACTTGAATGAAGTGCTGCCCCCCCGGTGGCCCGTTGATCTAACGCCCTGTCCTCCGGCAGCGGTGTGCACCCTGGAGGCCGAGACCGGCCCCTGCCACGCCTCCATGCCGCGCTGGCACTTCGACGTTAGCCAGAGGAAGTGCGTGCGCTTCATTTACGGAGGCTGCGCCGGCAACCGCAACAATTTCGATTCGGAGGAGTACTGCATGGCTGTGTGCAAACGCCTGAGTAAGTGTCACGTGACCCCGGGCCCATGTGGCCACACTCCTCCTTTTTCTGTCTGTGCGTTTTCTTCAGACTCCCCGACAGGAAACTGGGGGTCAAATCAGGATCAGCTTAAAGTGAATGTAAAACCAGATTGTAAATGTCAAATTTAAAAACCGTTTTAAACTCAAAGTAGCACCAAACCACCAAAACTTAACCAGATGACAGTCCATCCGGCATCCCAAAGTTTGGTACAACACCACATCAGAGGAGGAACAACATAAGCGAGATCAAAAGCAGACGCTCTGCTGGAGCGAAGATGACATCACCTCTGTTACCTGATGTCCGTCATGTCCGGATAGCCAATGGGCTCAACCCCCGCCCCCACGTACAATTAGGAGGAACCCCGAAAACAAAAAATCTGGATTAAAACTGTAAATGGAAGATTGAAAGCAGATTTTTAATTAATGGTGATGAAAATGATACAAGATTTTATTAAAAGATGTATTTAACAATAAGTTAAATTAACAATAAAGGTCACATAAATAAAATGAAACTTGGATCATTATTTAAACAGCTTGAATAAAAAGCAAAATAATCCTCAGAATTGCAACTTAAGTAATGAATTTAAATGTGAACTAACATCTGTGTAACTTAAATAATTTAAATATTATTTAAAAGAAGATTATTTTTCTTTCCTGGTTTTAATTAGAACTTTTCATTTAGTCATCTTGTATTGGGGTTAAATTATGAATATTTGAGCTCCTCTATTGTATAAAATCATGATGAAATATTTTCTATTAAAAAATTACTTGCTGACCAATCAGAGCGACTTAGTGAAGTTTTAAAGATACAAGCTCTAAAAAGGATGTAAAAGGTGGAAAGAAATCATCTAATACTTTGTGTCAAAGTAGAACCAGGAGAAGAATTTCGACGGAATTGATGCAAATGTTTCATACAAATCTAAAAATATTCTTTGTGATTGTTTTTATTTATACGTTCTTTAAAAACTTGGAGTCTGAGTTTTTCTGTTTGTTGTTTGTTTCCTTTTGCTCATGTTTCTGTTTACTCACAAAGTTTTACTGTCACTTCATGACTTCTTCATGATCATAACCGGTTAGTGTTTCATATTTGGGGGAAGAGCTGTGATGATTGGAGTGGGAATTGTACCGACAGGCTCTGATCTGGGTTCTGACCTTTAAGCGCCAATGCTTTTTCAAGCTCCAGAGATGCTGGTTGAGGAGATCAGAACTGAGCCTTCCGGTTTCTGTCTCGATCAGGGGAGTCAGACTCCAGGCCTCGAGGGCTGGCCTCTTGCTGGTTTTCCAGAAATTGTGTCTCATCTGCTGCTGATTACCTGGATCAGGTGTGTTTAGCCAGTAATGAGCACAAGTGGCAGGGTGGTTGGACGCCGGGCGTCGAGACCTTCAGTTTAACACGCCTGGTTTAGATCACGGGTGCCAAACTCCAGGCCTCGAGAGCTCAGTGTCCTACATGTTTTCCAACTAACCTACAATTGTAGCCTCTAATTGGTCAAACACACCTGACCCAGGTAATCAGCAGCCGGTGAGGCTTTGTTTTTGAAAAATCATCAGGATTTCAGCCCTCAAAGCGTGGAGTCCAACACACCTGGTCTCAGACATTTTTTTAAAAATCCACCAGCGATTTCAGCCTCCGTCCTCCTTCCCTCTGTGCAGCAGTCTGCTTTTCTTATGTCCGTCTGCAGCCAGCCAGAATGTCTGCTTCCTGACCGTTCCCTGTCTGCTCTGAAATTTCCAGCTCTGCCTCCGAGTCCCCAGCCCACCGACGATGTGGACATCTACTTTGAGACTCCTGCTGACGACAAAGAGCACAGTCGCTTCCAGAAGGCCAAGGAGCAGCTGGAGATCAGGCACCGCAACCGCATGGAGAGGGTGCGTCTGCGCTCTCATTTCTCTGTTCTTTTCATTGATCATCTAAGAGGAACCCAAAGAAGCAGATCTTGAAAAATGATATCAAGTATTTTCTGCGCCTGTGAAATCAGGGATGCTGGGGGTTTTAGCGTCTTCTGATTTCGGTTTCTCTCTGCTCGTTTCAGGTGCGTAAAGAGTGGGAGGAGGCTGATCACCAGGCCAAGAACCTGCCCAAGGCGGAGAGGCAGACACTGATCCAGGTGAGAGGCCGATCTCTCCTCCCTCTTGGGAGTTCACCCTTTGTCTCTATGTTTGGGAAGGGTTGATGGCTCCCAAAGCTCCAGGTCCCAGTTCCATTAAAGATCTTTTATCCCAGCTGCTCCATCCTTACAACCGGAGGGGCTAAATCAGGGTTAGCATCTGAGTGGGGAGGTGTGGAAACCATTCCCCTGTCGAGCCTGAAAGTCGACAAACGAGCGCCGTGCTCCTCAGGTTTCATCTTTATTCGTGTCTGCTCGTTTTCAGCACTTCCAAGCCATGGTGGAGTCGCTGGAAGAGGAGGCAGCCAGCGAGAAGCAGCAGCTGGTGGAGACTCACCTGGCCCGGGTGGAGGCCATGCTGAACGACCGCCGCCGTCTGGCTCTGGAGAATTATCTGGCCGCCCTGCAGGCAGACCCCCCTAAGGTAAGACCCGAGATCTGAGAGCACAAGCTCCCACCCGCCACTGATTCCTGCCACCGGGCTTCCATAGAATTTCTCTTCACTGTGAGGAAAATGGATTTCTGCACTAACTCACACCCTCCAAATCCGATCTAACTGCTGGAATCCAACGTTGGGCTTATTTTCTTACTTCCTTTCATCCAACAGTTGTTTGATCCTCCACCCAGCACACACAGGTCGCTGCTCACCTCTGAACAACAGAGGGGAAGCGTCTTACTAACGGTTGAATCATTTATGTGTTTGCTATTTGCATCATGTCTGGTGTGATGCAATTTCAGAAGTAAAAAACATTGGTATTTTTTTGTTGCGCTCACCTTTCATGTGGTAACCGCCTCCTTTTCATCCTCCTGCTCTGACACTGAAGGCAGCAGATCAAAAAAAGTCGTCTCAGTCCTCACAGAGAGGCTGCCTTTTCTTCTTTCTTCTTCTTCTTTCAAAGGCAAATGCACAGTTTTTATCTGAAGGTGTCGTCTCCTTCATCTTCCCTCACGCCCACACCAAGCTCCACGTCCTCTTTCACCAGTACCATTAAAGGCAGCGGAGCTCACAGGCTGAAATCTTGACCAGAGATAGAAACATTCAATTAGAAGGAATTTTCCATCTTTTCAGTCCACCCCGAATTTCTCCTTCACTGATTCCTCTCCTCTCTGCACATCATTCACTAAGGCCGATTGGACTAAAAGATGCATGTATTCATTAACAAAGCCTTTTGTAACTCATTTTCTGTTCCTTTCAGCCCCATCGCATCCTCCAAGCCCTGAGGAAGTACGTCCGTGCCGAGAACAAAGACCGCCAGCACACCATCCGCCACTACCAGCACGTCCTGGCTGTGGACCCTGAAAAGGCCGCTCAGATGAAGTCACAGGTCAGTGTTTTCTATCCTTAAACTGTCTGAGTATGGATTTTTCACTCCCCAAATTCTGCACACTTCACAAGGAGCTCGTTGGTGATGTTCACGTGATAGGTGCTCGCTACTCGTGCAACCTGACTGTTAGAAATGAGGAAACTAGACAATCAGAATGTAGTTTGGAGTGTGTTCGTCTTTCGAGCACTTAGGTTTTCCTTCACATCCCGTGCGTGCAGCATTTGCGCTCGGTCAGTAAGAATCCAGTACTCACACCTCGCTAATGAACAGAGTTTAGCCTAAGGACACCGAACGATAGCATCACCTGTCCGTTATTAGTGCTTGTAACTTACATTATCGTTACCAATACTTCACGATGCATTTAACACACGCATGACAAAGGTACTTTCCACTTTCATGATGAGAATAGAGCTTAAAGACACACTTGTGCTCCCCGTAGGATTCGTTCAGAGTTGAAATGTCTGAACCTTGGTGAAGAATTTGCGACATGTCAACCAATCGTGGACACAGCTTTGGCCCGTGATGTGTTGATGATGTGATCAGGAGGTGGAGTCCAAAACCAACATGGAGGAGAATCTGATCGTTCTCATCCTAAGCTTCAGGATTTTTTTTTGTACCAATGACTAATGCGGGACAGCAAGTCATCAAACTGGGTCCCAGAGAAACAGAAGTACCACTGAAAGCGTCTGTCATTCAGATGAAGCTGCTGCAGCTGATGGTGAACCTCACTGTACCGGGAGAGTCTCTGAAGGATCTCATGAGCCCAGACATGGAGACGTGATGTTTTTACAAAGCTCTTCAAAATAAATAAACCTGATCTCTCAACACCATCCGCTCCTTCAATGCATCAACTAAATATAAAAAAAATACAGTCGATGCTTCTATGAAGCGATGAGGCTGAAAATGTTTGATGGTGGCTCCTCCAACACAGGGCTGGAGTGTCAAGTTTATGAAAGTATTATTGGACAGGCGTTGAGCATTGAATTAGATATCCGAATTGCCTTTGAACACAGATGCCTTTGCTCCTCTCTACAATCCTTCACGAGCCCGGAGAACCCAAAAACCCTGCAGAACCTGCACCTGTACCGGTGAATGTGACTAAGACTTCAGATTCAGTCACGAACACTGTTCAGGTCGGCTGGATTAGTGGAGCTGTTAGTTTATTTCAGGGTCTTTTTTTTGTGGTTTTGGTGTTAAAGGCATTAAAGCCATGGCTGTAAGCCTGAAACCGGGGGCTGAGCCGCTGGAAGCTCTCCGACGTCAAACTGTGCGGATGCCTCAGCCGGTTCCTCTCTGCTGTGCTTGTGGTTGTGTAGGAGGTAGAAAGATCTCTCTGAATGGAGCGTGCGGGCTCGCCTGATGCAGGCACCGTGGCAGCGGCCGCCGCTGAAGATTAACGTAGTCTTGTGTAATGGCGGAGCCGCTGTGGAGGGATTTCTCTGGAAGCTTCTCATTTTAGCTGCCCTTTGACACCATTAATAGTTTTCTAGATAACACAGCAAGTGGCTGTAGCAACACAGAGGCAACTGTGGAGGGGTGTGGGGGGTCTTTTTATAAAGCTACTGCCTCCAATCTCCACAGATGTGTTGTGTGACTTTCCTCTGATCTTATAGCAGCCCAAAAAGACTGACTTCTGGTTCTTGATGCAGCAGAATCTCCAGGGCGGTGCACACTGCAAAAAGAGGTAGCCTAAAAACTGGAAAAGAGTATGCATCTTATGAAGAAAATCGCTAGAAAGTAGAAAAATGATCTATCCAGATAGCAAGTCATTGTTACTAAACATCACATCTTATAATAAGATAAAAAAAATCTAGAAACAAGCACACAAGCATTCAAAAAGGGGAAAAATAAGCTAAAAAGGCTAACTGTTGCTCTACAGTCACAAGAACAACTCTCACCGTGTGATGGGGAGAACCTTCAAGACTTCATGCTGCCGCCCGATTGTTTTCAAAATCGTTGGCGTGGTCATAAATGCAGGTGGTAGTCAGGCGGCCATCAGGCGTTATGGTAATGACGACAGAACCCAGACCGAACTTGCACTGCAGCTGCGAAGGAAAGTGGTTTGCTAAAAATCACCAGTTAAACAAAGCATCAGGTCAGTTGCTACGGTTACCAACTGGCATTTAGGTCAGTGCAATGATATCGAAAATTTGGGCTATGGTGTGCAAATCACTGTGGATTATCACGCTTTAATCTGCAGCCAATCAGTATTCACCCGGACCAGGCTTTAAAGCCCAATAACAAGTATTTTTTTGATAGTTCTAAGCAGATTGTTTGTTTGTTTAGCTTTAGAGTATCTAATTGTAGTTCAATTTGACTACAGTGACAAAAAAAATAGTGTAATAAGTTGAAATGACTCATTTTAGAACTAAATAAGAGTACAATCTCAACCAAATGTTAGAGCACACTGAGAAAACTTATTATTAAAAACAATTGTGCATATTACTCCTCAAAGGCAATAAGCAGCAAAATAAAGATTTCGTTTTTTTTTCTCTGTTTGGCAGTTAATAAATCCTCATAAATCAGAAACTAGCACTTATTCTCAGCGTATCTTTTTATATTTTTTTTTATTGGCAAAAAAACTTGTCTGCATTTATTAAATTTTAAAAAAACAAGCTCTCATGAGGTTTGTCAGATGTAGTGCCACAAGCAGCCAGCAGGGCGGCAGCACACCCCCTAACAGAGAAGATGCACAAGTGGGATTTGCTGCTGCATCTGCTGCACTGCAACCACGTGAGATTAAAGGTCTTAATCGTCACAGTGGGAAATATGCGCCGCTCACCTGCCAAGAGGCTCTCCGCTGTTGTCAGACGCTGCTTTTCAAGCCGCGCCAGCCACGGCAGAACTGTGGGAGTATTCCTGCGCCTCTGCATCAGAGCTGCCGTCAGATCCGGCTGTAATGTCGGGATGAATTGGTGTCCCCCTCACTAGGAGCTGTTTTGTTGTCGGGCAGTGACGTGTCATTGACAATTGACAGGCTCAGAACCTGTTGGGTCAGCCTGAAAGTGGAGCTTCTTCTGCTGCAGGCAGAGGCTCGTTCAGGCCTGCAGGTCTGAACAAGGCCTGAACTTGCTTTAACTTAAGGTATAAGAATCAAGAATATCCAAAAAAAAAAAGAAAACCTCCCTGGTGGCTGCACAGTGGTTAATGCTCTTGCCTTAAAGCAAGAAGGCCTTGGTTCAAATCCCAGTTAACTTCTGCACCAGAAGTCCTGCCCACAACAAATGATCTCCTGCCGTGTTGCAGAAAATATGTCGTAAAGAATGGCCCAGGCTTTTTGATTTTGGCTAAAAATGGTAAAACCATAATTAAAAGGGCCATACCATGGTTTTCTTAAACCTTTCAGAGTAAACTTTATCCATGTATGTGATCATAAATCACCTTTGGAACATTAAAAAAACTAATTATTTATGAAATATGAGTTATTTCTGTGGCACCGCCTTTCGCTTCTTGTCGGTCTGTCATCCTAGAGCCGGCCTCAGCATGCCTGCACGTGTACACGCTTTCAAACAAGCAACATCTGAACTTTTTGCAAAGACAGATGTGCATATTTGACATATCAAATGAAAGTGTTTTACAGAGCACTGCTAGCTCCGCAGAGAAAGTATGTGTGTTATCCTGGTGCTGGTGCTGGCAGCGCAGACTCTTCCTGAAAGGGGTCGTCCTCAATCTATGACGTCAGCTCGTGAGAACACGCTGGTTTTCGTGGGTATGGGAGGGGGTCTCAGAGCACCGGTTTTCAGAGGATTACTCAGAAATGAGTGAGCAAATCAAAATACTGCTTTGAGGTTGTTTACACAGAGGAATGAACAGTATAATCCACTTAAAAGCTCAAAAAGTTGTTTTTTTTTGTATGGCCCCTTTAACAGACCACTTGGAACCCTTTTACAATAGAAAAACCTATAGTTGAAGTGGGACTTGGAGTCATTGTTGACCCGGATAGAGTAAAAGTTGCATCAGATCAGGACGTACTAGCATCCCCTAAAAAAATTAACCTGTTTGTTTGACTTCCTGTCTTTCAAAAACAGGTGATGACTCACCTGCGCGTCATCGAGGAGAGGATGAACCAGAGTCTGTCTCTGCTCTACAAAGTTCCTTATGTGGCCGAGGAGATCCAGGATGAAATCGGTGAGTTGTGGGAAGTATAAAAGCACCTGGACTGACCAGATCTTGCAGCTTACCGTCTTAGCGTGAACATTTTGTTTAAACGCACACAGGAGCCTTTGCTTCTGCCTCATTTGTTAGTAAAAATGTAAAATGAATAAACGTAGGGTTGTCCTCAGCGGGATCCCGTTTGGTTGTGTCCGAGTCGTTTAAAGTGTTTTCCAGCTTTACTGACGGAGCATGCCGCAGCAATGCAAGTTAAAGCAGAGGCAGAACTGGGTCACCACTTTTACACTGTTCTTTGGGGACATATTTACTTGTAATTGGCGTTTAGTTGAGAGGAGAGCTCACCGCGTCCTCTTTCCGCAGACGAGCTGCTCCAGGAGCAGAAGGCCGACATGGACCAGTTCCTGTCGTCCATCTCCGAGTCGCAGCCTGACGTCACCGTGTCGTCGGAGGAGAGCGTGGAGGTCCCCGTGTCTGAGGGCAAACCATACCGGCCCATCCAGGTCACGTCCCTGGGGTCCCGGCCGGAGCCAGAGGGTGAGCAGCTGCAGCCTCACCAGCAAACAAACACGGGACTGTTCGCAAAACAATGGCTGGCGCGGCCATTCCGCGCCGCGATGCTGCTGGGGGGAATCTTATCAGAGCCCGCACATTTCCCTGAAGCCTCGCCGTCCACGTAGCCTCCACTTCAGATCAAACTGAGCTGGAGCCAAAAGCTAGAGGGGGGGAGGAGAGGAAAAAGTGAAGTGCCTGCAGTGAGATGGAAAGCAAATTGCAGTTGAATCTCTCAGGAGCGTTTAATGTACATGCCAGCAGCCGCGGCAGAGCCAGATCTCAACCCCCCACCACCCTGTTTGAGTTCTCATATTTATTTTCAGACTCTTTCCTGCTGAACTCTTTGGCTAATCAATTAACAGCTTGATAATCCTGCCTTTCTCTTCTCACATAAGTTTTCTCTTTTCTCCTTTTTTGATCTTTTTTTTCTGTTGCTCATTCTAACACCAAGGCGATTTGTCAGACCCCCCACGTGCCTTCAAGACAGGTTGGTGCCTCTGTTGCGTCTTGTTTTCCTGCCCCGCCCTCCTCTCTTTCTCTCTCTCACCTCCACTCTTTCCAAGCCTCATTTTTCTTCCACCGTTCTGCTTCTCCTCCCTGTTTTACCATTTGCAAGCTTATTTCCTGTTTTTATTTTCCCTTTTTTATTTTCCCTTTTTTCCGTGACCGCTCTTTGCGTTTCATCAAGTTGGGGGTTTTTCACCTCATGCTTCATAGAAAAGCCAGGCACCGTGAAGGCTTGAAGGGAGAGGTCACGTCTTTCTCTGGGGTCGCCCCCCACCCCAAGGCCACCGCCTGTCAAAGCGCCACATCGAGCTGTGAAGTGTCGAGTTTGAAGCTCATGTTTCTGCTGCTTCTGCTGAACCCCGCTCACCCTTCACCCTCCAGTGTAAATTGCTGTCATCCTCCGTTTTGTCATCCATGCCATAGTAGTGCCTACCCGCTGGATTTAAGTATGATTTCAGGGCAGTGTTGCAAAAACACCTAAACACTGTTTTTTTTAATCACACATTACTAAAAATATATTATTTTTTTAAATCAAACAGGAAGTACTATCTGCATCACGAAAATTATTGTTCTTTTCAGAAAACTCTTAAAACGCAGACCTGCCCACCAAAGGGATTTTTAGTAAAATAAGGAATTTAAAACACATTAGAATAGACAAAATAAAAAATTTAGATTCAACAGCGATTATTAAACATGTACAAATAATAATAAAATATAAAACAGAAAGATAAATACAATTAAATAAACATTTTTCTAAATGGTCGGTATGTAGTGCATGAAATTTTTTTAATGTTTTGTTTTCTAGTCAAAGTAAACTTTTAAAACGTTTTAAAAACAAAGTAACATTTTTATTTAAGCAATTAATTCAAATGAAAAATTAAATCTTATAGTTGTAGGTAAAAATAATTGGCTCAAAAGCTGCAAATAAATTTTTTTTTTAAATAAAAGTAGAATTAATGTCAGAAAATTCCTAAATGTCTATTTTTTTCTATATTTTTAACCATAAACAAGGTACTATTTGATTTCTCTTACTTTAAAAACATTTTTCCCTGTATGCTCTCAATTATTTTAACATCTGCATATTTACATTTATTATTATTTTTGACTATTATTTCGGCTGAACTTTTTTCTGGGAGTTTAGTTTTCCAGGAAAGGTCTCAAAATGATTTATAAATCCATAGATTTCAAAATGTTACACAGATTTAATCCTGCACCATCCCCTGATTCATTATCCTTTGGAAATCTTTTCTTCTGAGTATTTGAAACAACATCCAGCTTTGACAAAACTATCAAACAAAAATTCAAACTTGTTTTAAAAAAAAAAGTCACAGAATTTAACAAACTAATTGTTATTTATACCTTCAAAATAAAAGCTTCTGACCTTCTGTCGTCTTTGACTTTTTATCAGCACATCATCAGCTGTTCTTTCAACAAAAAGCCATGCATGTTCATCTGGAAAGCTTAATGTAAAACACTTTGTATTACAGCCATCTAAATGAGTCCAATCACCGTTAACATACTCAAAAATGTAAGGTTTCCTGAACAATGTAAAGCCAACCAGTTTATTATTTTGTTTATTAAGCAACTTTAAATTGCACTTTACTAAAGCATGTTGACCCATAAAAGTTTTTCTTTAACATTTTCCATCTTTCTTCTGTTTATCATTTCAAAAAAATTATGTTTTAGGGTTGTCAACGTTAGATAATAACTCGGATTAATTACACTCCGCGAAGCAACAGTCTCCCTTTGATTCAGGCTTCGTCAAGCACAATCCCACTTATAACATGGTCACTTACAAAAGAAATACATATACAATTGATTTGTAATACTTAATTCTTGTTATTTTTTACGTTTAGATTGCCTTTTCACAAAAGGTGGACTATTTCATATGTAATGCGGCTCGTTGTCATGGTAACACAGGGAGTCAGCAGACCTTCACTGCAGTGGCAAAGGAAAGCAATATATGTGCTGATCGCCACAATAAATTAAATAAAGAGGGAAAGTTAACCTCTTACCACTTGTTTTACCCAGAGGACGAAGGAAATGTATGTTTTAAAGAACCCTGCATGTAGAACATTGTGACCGGAACTTCTTCCGGAACACCCAGCAGCCAATCAGAATAAAGTATTCACATGGACCATTTAAAGTGCAGAAACACAGCATTTGTTTCTTATGGTTGTATTTTAGCATCTTTGTTTTCTTGCAGTAATACTGTAGACATTAAAGTCTTTATAGTTCGGCTTATCTTACTGTTGATGTGTTTTGTGCACAGAAATGAACCTTCTGAGTTAACTAACACTTTATAAATGTAAACATTTCAGACAAAAGAAATGAAGGAAAACATTTTCAAACATTGACCTTGTAAAATACTGCATACATCGTGATTCATCACAGCCCAAAAGTGTAATTAACCTGATTAATTTCTTTAATCGATTGACAGCACTAATTTTTAACTCATTTTCTTTCACAAGTCCAGTTTGTGAGAAAAAGGGACAACCTCCTGCTTTATTTTGAAGGCACTTTCCTCAAACTGATTCCAAAATAAAACCATCCCTTTCACATCAGTTAAGTTAACATTAAAGTGTCTGAATGGGCTCAAAATGTTCAAAGAAGCACAGAAAAAGACTCAAAGTCCTGGGTAGGAGCTGTTTTGGTAAAACTGTCTATAAAGAAAGAGATAACAAGCTGCGGTTGTCAGGCATCGCTGGTGATGAGTTCGCCTTGAGGTTGAAACATATCAGGTCTTCCATGTCGTTCCCATCTCCCTCTGACTCATTTAGTTAGTTTTGGACTCTCGGAAAGGTCAGATGTAATCAACCTTGCCATTTATTTTAGATAAATGTGGGATAATCTGGACGCAGCTCCAGTCCGTGGTATTGTGGGGTCTGTGGAGTGTTCAACAGTACTGGCACTGTGCTGAACATTAGAGGGGGCTTTGTTATCAGCAGGAGGAGGCTGAAAAAAAAAAAAAAAAGCAGATGTCAACCACCAACACCCCTCATCCCCGCTGTTTTCCTCTGTGCTCCGTTTGCGTTCCGTTGCTGACCGAGCTCACCTCTGCTCCTCCAGGCTCCGCCATGGCCGGCATGGACGGTCTGATAGGCGCCGAAGAAAGGCTCATCAACAGCAAGCCCAAGATGGGAGAAAATGTGGTGAGCACTTCCCTTCTACTCCTCCTCCTCCATCCTCCTCCTTTCTGTTCCTGTCTTTGATTTGACTCTGCGGGAGGCGTTTTGCCGACGATTGTAATGATTGAGCACACGCAGCGCTTTCAAGTAACTCTCTTAAAGTCGTCTCATTCTGATTATTCTTGTGACTATGTTGTCATGGTTACGGCTGACTCCCTCTGTCTGCATGTCTGTGTGTTTGCTCCTCCCTGCAGTCTGGCTCCACATTTACCTGCCTTTATGAGCCTTCACCTTGTGTGTTGTGCTTTGCATGCTCATGCATCATCGGTTTGTGTGCCATCAAGCCGTCCGGCACGCGTATTTGTCGTTTTTGTTTATCCATTTTTATGGGGATGCTGGTTTTTCCGACATGGAGCGATCTGCGACGCAATTACCAAACAGGTTTTGAAAGGCGCGGACTGCTCCATCTTCACAAACGCCAGGCGTAGCTTCTGAACACACCCACCTCCACCCACAGAGCTTGTCCCCCCAGGAGCGTGTGTGTCCAGAAAAAAAAAGTGTATTGTTATTTGTTTGCAACCCCACCAACACCCCCCTCCTTTTATCTGTGTCCGTCTCTGGTCTGTACGAAGTTTAAGTGTCTCATCACACAAACCCAGAAAATTGGTCCTCTGCCTCCACCTTTCTTTGTCCCTCTTTCACACGCACGTGCACACACACACACACACACACACACTGTGGTAAGTGTAACCTGGGCTCCCCTGTCTGTGTTGACAGGTGATTGATGAGTCCCTGGATGTTAAAGAAGTGCGTTTCAGTGCAGAGAGAGTCAGCGTTATGCATGATGATGAGCTGGTGAGTATAGCGGCGCCTTCCACAGGCCTCTCTGGGGAACTGTAGTCATCAGCAGCGGGTTGAAGGTCGAAAGAGGAGGAGGAGGAGGAGGAAGGGCTGCAAAGATGCTCAAAACATTCCGTATATATTTATTTTTTGTCAGATGTAAACATGGTGTCTGCATGGATGCATGTTTGTCTCGTGAATGCACCTGAATGCACACGCGGAAGGTCTTTATGACGTGTGACCCCCCCCCCACAGACTGCATGGTTTATGTGTGAGAATGAGCAGAGAACGACCCCCCCCCATCTCTGTTGGATGCACACATTTGATCAGATTGCATCATATGTGTGAAGATGGGCAGGTGACTGGATGCTCAGCCATAACATGAAAATCTGCATAAAACGCAACAGCTGCAAATGTAGATGTTGGGATCGGAAATTATTTAAAGAAACATCAACAAAAGAGTATTTTGAAGAATGTAGAAGATCCAGTCTTTGATTTGTCACCAAAAAATCAGTTGATCAGAAGAAAAATAAAAGGTTTTTTAGAGAAGTTCTTTAGAGAATCTTCAGTTTGGAAAATTTCATTAAAGACCCACTGTAATAAAAAATTGTGTTTTTGGTGTGTTTAGCAAAGTTCTCGTGGCATTTTTCTGATGATGGACAACATGTGTTTAGAACTGGCATGTCCAAAGTCCGGCCCGTGGGCCAAATGTGGCCCGGATTCAAATTTCCACCGGCCCACAGGCTCCTGTCATTAAATCAGTCATCAATTATTTCTAAAATTCACAGTAATTTGGGTAAAAAAAAAGTATACATTTAGATACATTTCTGTTTCATGTGAAGAAATGAAAAGTATCTAACTGCAGTAAATTGGGGTGGGTCTTTAATGTAAATCTCAGATTAAAACCTCAAACCTGCCGCCGTGATACGATTAAACGGTTGCTTCCTTTGTCACCACGTCCCCCAAACCACAGGACAGGTGTTGCAAAACTAGTTTGAGGTTTCTCTGACTATCTGAGTCGAGTTTGACTTTGTGTTTTTTCTTTGTTTTGACAAAATAAGTCTTATCTGGAATGTTCCAGTTTCAGAAGTTTTTATGAATTGTTTCTTTAAAAATTCAACTAAAGGTTCTTCACACAACAATCTTTTATTTTTACCCTCAATCCCGGGAAGATAATGTCAATATTTTCAACCTAAACTGATGTTAAAACTTAGGGTGTATTCAGACTGAATACATTTGGTTTGCTTGAAGTGAATCAGAGTTCGTTTTTCCAGATAATCTGAAACAAATGTTCAGTCCGAATACATCCAAGCGGACCCTGGTCCGGGTCCAGAAAACGCCGTCTTTCGGACCCGTCTTTTAAGGTGGTCTCGGTTTGTTTCCACTTGGACTGTGCTCCAGTTTGTTTTGAGTTTCCTCAGTCTGAATAGGCTCTGTGCTCGGAGTGGAACAACTGGACCCAAACGGCCACCGTAGCCGGGCATTATGGGATGCAAACAGAGGAGGAATTAAGCAACTGATGAGCCGTGGACAAATGTAACGCAACGATGAGACACAGCAGCTCATTGAAATGTGGTCGGATGGATGCAGGCTTATAAAAACAACTTTTAATGTGATCCACATTGTTTCAAAGAACAAAGAATCAGAATGTCTGTTAGACTTGACTGTGATTTCCTGTTCCTGTTTCCTGGTGTTTGCGTTTTAAACAAGGAAACCTGACGGGAAAAAAAGGAAAAATTTCACTCTTTAAACTGAGATTCTTTCTTTTATAAAGAAAACCCTTTTCTCAAACGCCAGTTCTTGTGTGAATTTCACATTATTATCTTTAAAAAAAATGTTCGGCTTCACTTTTGAGCAAAAACCGTCGACTGGGTTTGTTACAGTGATTTTTGGAAGCCAATAAATCTATGTATGAGGCAAAAAAAACTAATTTAACAGCAATTATTGAGAGCAACGAGAAGGAAAGCTCTGTGAGTCGGTGAAGCTCACAGAAGTCATTCCAAAACAGCAGAAATTAGTCATAAAACAAGACAAATGTTCGTTAATGAATCAGAGCGTAGTTATTGAAGTGTCTGCTCAGCTTTAGGAAAAGGAGTTTTTGTCGTCTCCAGCTTTGGTTCTGCCCCTCACTGGTTTCCTCTGCTTGTTAGGAGACCTACCGACCCCTGGGGGAGGACTTCAGCTTTGGCAGCAGCACCCTGATTGGCCTGCTGGTGATCGCCGTGGCCATAGCAACTGTGATTGTGATCAGCCTGGTGCTTTTGAGGAAAAGGCAATACGGCACCATCAGTCACGGCATCGTGGAGGTGGGAGAAGAAGCTCACACAGAGTTGCAATGCATGATGGGGCTTTGGTGGGAATCGGAGGGCGGGTTTTGCTTTTCGCTCAAACGAGCTCCGTTTTCTTTCAGGTCGACCCCATGCTGACGCCCGAAGAGCGGCACCTCAACAAGATGCAGAACCACGGCTACGAAAACCCCACCTACAAATACCTGGAGCAGATGCAGATCTAGCCACAGCCTGCAGATGGAGGAGGGGGCGCCGTGGAGCCAGAAGGAGGAAGCGGGACGAAAACTACTGACCAATAACACGCGATGCTATCGTTAAAATCATTTACATATGTCAAAACTCCATTTACTGGTTTGTTGGAGAGAATCCTCAAGTAATGCTACTACTTTACTACTGCTACTGTTGTATCATAGAGCTCTTTTTGATCACCGTTCTCTTGGAGCAGCTGGTGTTCTGTGTGATTCTGCAAATTTGATCGAGATGTTAACATTTCTTCTTTTTTTTTTGTTAAAGAGCAAAGCGAATCAAACTTTGGAGCGTTTATTTTCCAGCATGCCAGTTTGATTAACGCCGTTTCCGATGCGTTTCCTCAAAAAGAATTGGTGTTTTCTTCATTTATTTTTTTTTTCCAATCCGAACCGATTGCTTGTAAATGAATTTTCTTTGTCCCATCTAAACGTTGAGTGAAATGGCAAATTGAAATCGATGATTATTTACTTCTTTTTTTACAATAACAGACAAACTATACAGTTTAAATAGATAAATATATATATATAAATATGCATATAAGATTAGCTGTTTTTATTCCACGTTTCTTTCCCAGGATGGAGGTTTTGGAGGGGAGGATGAAGGTGTGCACAGACCCCCAGTTCAGAATCCTTCTCTGAACTATCACTGACATGAATGTCCTTTCCCTTCCTGCACATATGCCAGCCTTCATCCGCTGGTCGAGGGTGCAGAAAAGCAGACGCGTTGCATAGTTGAATGTACCGTGGAGGGGTTTTATTTCGTTTTTTTAATGGAGAAATCTCATTTCTTGCTACAAATAGAAAAGACTATTAAGCTCTAGATCCAAAACGGAGCTCCTTCAACCTTTCTTGAATTGTTTTATTCACCAAAAATCAATTTTGCAGTGACCTCAAAGTGGGTAATCGGAGCTGGAGGGCTGTGCAGGCCGACAGACGCACAGAGTCCAGGCTTGAAGAGCTGGTTTCTGAAACACAAAAAGCCGACTTGTGTATTTTTATAGCTAGAGAACGACACAAACGAGTAAAACCCTAGAAGCCCCTTCTCTCTTTATCTCTGTATCGTCTTTGTATGCCTGTATAGTTGATGTTGCAATCATGACTTTGATTTTCCAGAGGGTTATCTGTGGCGTTTAATGAAATCTCTTTTTACGTTTTCTATTTCCTTTTTTCCTGTGACAGTATCTCTGTATGTGACTGTCTCACTATGCACCCCAATAGCTTCGACCTTGTAACTGCCTGCTTGATTGTGGGGACGGGGGGGGGGACAAAAACTGTTATGAATATTAGTAAAATTAGGGAGGGAGGGGCTGGGGTGATAAAAATGAATTGAAACTGGTTTATGGTTATACTGAGAAAACACATCAATAAACTCACACCTTCCAAATTCCCGTGTTGGTTTATTTCTGATGACTTCTGATGCAGAGCGGTCACTACAGTGGACGTTCTCTTTAATGCATTGGTTTCTGTGGTGGAACTGCACACCAGAGTGCTCTCTTCTGCCATAGCCCATTGAGTTCCATTCAGTGGTCAGTCTATGTAACTGTAAGTAAATTTACTTCCTGTTGAAAGGACCTCACAAGTACAAAAAATATGATCACATGCATTAACGTGGGGGTATAATATTTCTTTAGAATAGGGTTTTTTTATGTACAATATGTAGAAAATAATGATTAACCATTTGTCCAGTGAAGTGCATCACCCTGTTCATTTTTTTTACCACAAATCATGTGATTCGTCCACTGTTTATTGTGACTGTTTTGGTTATAAATCAGTGTATTCTTGTTATATTTAAAGCAATTTATTTAAAATATACATTATGATGCAGATTGGCTGCATAGTTGAGACCCAGCACATAGTAAGGGGATCTACAGAATAGACCAGGAAATTCCGTCCAGCTCCTGTGATGACGAATATAGTGAGAACAGTGATGATGACAGAGAAGAACAGAGACAGAAGAGCTGAGGATGATGAGGGACAGGATGCAGAAGATGGTACCTCACCATGTTATCCTAAACAACCCTTCTGTGGCTCCAGCACTGATGAATCCTGGCACTCTACAGTGAAATAAAAGTGGAAGACACAGTGGGACCCCACAACCTATGAAACGGAGAGCAGTCACTAAAGTGGTCTGTAGGGTCAGGTTTGCACACAGGAGACCAAATACTGCTGCATGTGGTGCAGTGTGCCACTGTACCCTAGATGCTAAAACCGACGGTTTTAGGTATTGCACATGAAATCTCCAGGAGCTGTTGTTTCAAACCATTTAGTCTAGAAGTCTCTAAAAACAGTTTAGGATTATAAGAACCCACATGTGATCGATTTATTATCAACTAAGTGAATAAAAAAAAAAATTATGAAACATTGATTTGAAATGTAGCCAAAAAAGGTTTAATTTCGCAATAATTTTACAATTCACTGGAGAAAGAAGCAAATCTTTCTTCCTGTCAGTGATTCAACTCTACAAGGCCTGATAAAAACTGGACATTAATTATTGTTGTTTTTAATTTTAAATGTATTTTTAGTGTTATTTATCATCTATAATGAATGCTGGTTAGCTATGGTAAGAAGGTAATTTCCATTTTGTGGGATCAATAAAGTTTTTTCTATTCTATTATTCTAAAAGGGACAAGAAAATTAAAAAAAATAAAAAAATAAAAAAACTTTTACTACACAAGCATACAATCCCAGTTTTTAAAAATTTTACATTTTGACATATAAAACAGATTTTCTTTTTAAAGAATTTTTAACTTTTTGACATATACGTCACAAAAGTCTATTCATTTCTATCTGAAGTTGTGGAATAACATGGAGGAAGATATCAAAATGAGTACAAATGTTACATAATAAATTAAAACAAAAAATGCAAACTGAAAATCTTGGAAAAATAAAAACAAGAAAATTCTGAAGCCAAATAGGACAATGTTTGGACAATGCTGACTTGTAAAGTTGTTTTTCTTTATGATTTCTGTTCTGTTCTTTTGTGTATGTGTGAAAAATCTGTGTTTAAGGTGTAGACATGTATGCATAGAATATATTAAGATTATGAGTGGGTATTCCCTGCTGTCCGTTCCTTTTTTCCAGCACTGTTATTTTCTGTTTGTGATGTTAATTTAACTATTTTGTTCTGTGTTTAAAAAGTAAAATTATATCATTTACTATTCTATTCTGAGATATGTCAAAAAAGAAAACATTCAAATATAAAAAAATCAGGTAAACATAGATTTGGATTAATGAGATGGGTTTATTTGAGTGGAGAAAAATAAAATCCCACTGCAGAATGTAAATAATTCATGAGAATAAATACAGCTGCTGTTGCACAAATATGTCCAAATGTCAGGATGCAAAACCTTTTGGGATCATTAAAAAAATGTGTTCATTAAAAAAACTGAATTGACACAATTCTCCTGACAAAAAATAAAGTTAACATTGTTATTTTGAGAAACTGATTTATACACTTAAAAACAAAAACAAATAACAGAGAAGCCACTATGACAAATTAATAAAAAGGTGATACTTCACTGAAGGAGTGCAATAAAATATCCAGTCAGGATGCATTCCCAAATCTTTAGTAAATTATTATTTAAGATGTAAAAACTAAATTGTTTTTTCTTCAATTTGTGCTTGATTTTAGTCCAAAAAGTTCACAAAAAATTAGAAGTTCATTTTTGTAATATAGATAGCTTATCATTATAGATGATGTTTGATTTGTGACAGTCTTGATTCAGATTTTTTTTTACTCTCAGATAGTTAAAGTGTGTTTAAATGTTTTTTTACATTCATTGGGATCATTTTTCTTTGTGTTATTATAACGCCAGTTCATGAAATATTTTTTTGGCAAAAATACTATTTTTTATCTTAAGCAATAATGTTTCCTATACTTTTATTTTATCCTACTGACATTTTAATTTAGTTAAGTAATTATTATACTTAGAACTTAATGAAATAATGGTGAATTTAGTCAACACTTTCGTGTTCTAATCAGTTAAGAAATCAAAACATCAAAACTTTTTTAAAATCTTGATTTGTTGATCATTTTCATATATTGAGTAAAAGTATTTACCTGAAAGTGGGTTGGATTTAGGGGGAAACTCCGGACTCTGTCAAAATAAAAGCATTTGAGGGTGTTTCTTTTCCAGGTGTGTCAACAGATGTGAATCATCATTCTTTTACTTTTAACACAAATTTCAGTTTGATCACGTGGTTGATACCTAACTAAGAGGACTCTTACTAACCAAAACGAAATAATTCTGTACGTTTTACAGCTTTATAAAGTTGGTTTTTAATTACATCTGTACGTTTTTTTAGGTGTAGAGTGAGCCACTTAGTGATTTTGTTTTAATCATTTTCTTTTAGAGTGTTGTGTTTTCTTTCTTTTAGTTTTTTTTTTTCCAGGAAGCGCTTTTTCTCATGGCAGTGACGCGCTGACACGCCCGCAGAAACCAACCTGTGCCTCCCGGAAGAGGAGTCCCAGAGTTCACCTGTTAGGCCCTTCTGTCCTCACTGACGGGCGGACGCTCTTCGGGACGAAAAGTTCGTTTAAGTCCTCTGAACCGAATCTTACTTTTGATTACATTTTCCTATTTGGAAGTCTACAACAGTTGGGTCTCTTTGGACTCGCCTGCGCTCAGGTTACAAGCTCGTCTCTTTGGCCTGGCAGGTTCACCTGAGGAAAGAAAGGATACTGCACCTCGGCTTGTTTTGGGGGGGGGGTTTAAGTGGGTTTGGTTCGACTAGAATCCGAAATGGACTACATGGAAAGTGAGTCCAGGTACACCATACAAAAGGTAAGCCTGCAGCACTTTCTTGCGCGTTTGTTTGGATACACCTGAGAGTTAGGTCAAACATGGCGCGTAATTACGCGTTTGCTTCTGCCTTTTCACTTTCTTTCTTTCTTTCTTTCTCTGTCTTTCTTTTTTTATTTCTACTGATTGAATCCTACAGACCTGAATCAAATAAATCAAATGTTCTCCTAAAATCCGTAAGCAAAAAGCTGTAAACAAAACTCCCATCGGCCGATGGCTGCGCGGCGCCCACCAGGTGTTTTCCAAATCGCATTAAAACCATTTCTTCCCCGCGCATTCTTCCAGCTTTGTTGGGAGGCATTTTCTCCCGACAGCTGAATTTCTGAGTTTGTCGGTGTCGTGCCGTGACAGGAAGTGTTCAGGAACTTGTTGTCTCCATCCCAGCAGGTTTGACAGGATTTGTCGTGGTGAAACCTTTGCGCCCCGCCCCGCCCCCCCCCCCCCCCCCCTCCTCCTTTTTGTTTTACCTTATATTGAAGTTCTCAGAGCTGTGACTCACGCATAAAGCTTCTGCTGCATTTACAGTTTCAAACTCTGGCTTTGTCTCTTCAAAAATAAAAATAATTTAAAGAAAAAGAAATGTCAATTAATTGTAATTGATGAGCTTTGATTTATTTTTGTATTTATCTCATACCTAAACTTAAAATAAGATCCAGGAATACTGATCTGGATCAGCCTTTGGAATGGCACCAAAGTTATTTATATATAATAATAATAATTATTATTATATAATATTTTATTTAGATTTATATAATTGAATAATTGAAGCAAGGGTTGATAATTACCTTTATTTTTTGGGGGTCTTGCAGGAGAAAGATTGGGGACCCACTGAGCAGTTCCTGGCAGCAACCGACAACACCAAGTTTGACAAGAAGAAGCGACCCAGCAAAGTTGAGGCTGTGATTGGCGGGCTGGTGCTGTTTGTGGTCATCGCTCTCGTGGTCGGACTGCTGGTCTGGCATTTCCACTGTAAGTGGCCGTCTTCTTCATCTCAGGAGGGTCTGCTGAGGTGAAACGTTCGTATTCAGGTTGCTCCGAAAAGATGATCGAGATATGGAAATACTGAATACTTGTGTCACCTGAACCTTTAAGAATCACAAACCTTTCTGAAAGTGAAAAATCCTCCTTACATTTATTAATAAAGATTTTGGAGCTCATTAAAAAGCTGTCATTTTGCCGTTAGCTTAAAACGTTTTTTTTTCTCTCATTATTTTTTATATGTACAGTTGACAGTGATTACGTCATTCAGTTTCGTTTCTTTTTGTCTTTTTTGATTTACATGAGACAAAGGAAGCAAAAGGTCTTACACAAGTTCTAATACAAGGGAATGAAAGTGAACAGAAAGAAGAAAACGAGTTTATCTGCCCCTTGACATGTTTTAAATAAAGTCTAGAGAAAAAAATATGTAGTTAAGAAAAATATGCATATTTACAGATAGATAATTAAAATAATAAAATACGTTCGCTAAGAACACACCAGCTCAGTGGTGTTGTGGTAGAGTGTCCATCCTGAGACTGGAAGGTCGTAAGCTCAAGTCTTGGAATCTAAAAAGGGAATCTCATGCCTCCCTGCTTGACACTCGGCATCAAGGGGTTAGATTAGGGGATTAAACAGATTAAACATGTTTAATCATAATGTTTTACTAGATATACGCAGCTTTTGACCAAAAACCAGCCAGAGAGAATTTTTTTCCTTCATTTTGATTGTCTGAAATGTTTACTGTAAAGCATTAACTCAGAAATCCCAGAAATTTGTGTGCACAAGACACATCAACTGTAAGATAAGCAGAACTCTAAAGACTTTAATGTCTGCTGTATTACTCCAAGAAAACAAAGACGAATAAACTAATAAATAAACTACAAGTATTACAAAGTTCAGTGATTACATTTACAATAAATAGCTATAATCTTACAAGAATTTTAAGTCTTTTTAAAACAAGCTCGCTAAAAGTGTTATTTAAGGTTATAGCTCTGGTTGTTGACTTCCCAAATCTTTTTTTTTTCCTGTAAAGTTGGTCAAACAAGTAAGTGCAATAAAAAGGTTTGCCTGGCAATTAAGACTAAAGATGTGGGATAAAATAAAATAAAGCTCAAAGTCTAACCAAAAGGGTTTGAAACCTGGATATTTATGTGTGCTACAAAGTTTAGAGTGTTTTTTGGAAGTAAATGTGGTCCAACTGCCCAAAAGAAGACTGCTAGTGGACCAACCGGACTCCACCTGGCACCGGTTACTTAAGGATTTTTCATAGGCTTCAGCCCGGAAGTCAAAGGGCCCTCAGAAAAATCCCAAAGCACCTTTTAAGCTTAGAATTAATGTGTAACTGCAGAAGTGGAAATAATGCTTAAAAAAAAAAAACATTTTAGCACAATTGTAGCCTGAAGAAAACCAACGGAAACAGGAAGTCACCGTCGTTTGGAGCGGTTGTTCTCATCCACACATCCACCTTCTGTTTTCTTTCAGTTCGTGATGAATCGTTCATAAACAGGTTGTACAGCGGCTCCATGCGGCTCACTGATCAGGTGTTTGACAACTCTTATGAAAACTCCAGCTCTCCCGAGTTCAAAGCTCTGGCTGAGGAAGTGAAACAAAAGGTAAGACAGCCCCGCCTACTTTTTTCTTTCTTTTTTTTTTTTACCTCCGCTCTTCCTCGGTCATCAGTCGTGTTTTTTTCCTCTCGCCTCCTTCAGCTCAAAACAATCTACCATTCGAGTCCTCAGCTGAAGAAGTACTATGTGGGCTCCACCGTGCAGGCTTTCAGGTACGCTGACATGAAAGCAGAGCGGTGTCGTGTTTCTTCTCACGCCGACATTCAGTGAACCTGCACGGCAGGTTACTTCTGTTTTCTGAAGGTCACAGGTGCTCTCGGGCCGCCACTTCTTTAACTGTCCCTGTTCATTGAAATGTTGTCCCTTAAAGCAGTGGTCTCCAGACTTGTTCAGCTGTTTGTATGTTATACTAAAATAAACCTACTGTCCCTCAATGGCATTTTCCAATTTATTGCATTTTGAAACAATGTTTTAATGGTAAAGGTCGGTTTGATTCCATTCTGATTTAGACAGATGGGTTTGTTTGGATCGTGGGAATAGAAACCGATTAATCTATTCATCGTTACATCCCTAATTATTATAGTGTTGCAAAAAATCTGTATTTGGAGAAAAAAACTCCTGGTTTTAGTCTGTTGAATGGAGATTTATTTTATTTTATTGCTCCTCAGCTACTCTTTTCTGCTAAAAGAAACTTTCCAAATACGTTGGTTTTTTTTTGTTAACTTTGCTAACTTGGAGGGTTTCAATTTAGTGGTCGGTGCAGACGCTTTAAGAAAGCAGCGGATAGATTTTAGACACGTGACAGCAACTTGACATGCAGCAAGTATGAGTCACGTGTGGGAGAATCCAGTAGTTTTCCAAAATAAAGCTTCTTTCAGAATCAGTTTACTATCGTGATTATTATCGTGTTTTGTTTTTCTGCTGGAGGTTGGGGATCACTGTGTTTTATGACGGTTTCTGACTGAAGTGTGTCGTTTGCAGTGAAGGCAGTGTTATTGCCTACTACCTGTCAGAGTTCAAAATCCCGGAAGCCCAAACAGGAGCTGTTGACACTGCTATTTCTAATATAGGCCAACAGAAAACTAGATCTGTGAATTTCAACAACGTGGAGGATGTGGTGTCCTCAGGTAGAGTCTTTTGCCTCATCCTGTTTGGTTGTTTTTTTCTTTTGTTGCCAGTTTTTAGTTACACGTCTTTCCTTTTTGTTCTTGCTGTTTTGCAGCGATTGATCCTCGATTGATCTACAAACATCTCAAAAGTGAGTATTTGGTTTTTTAGCTAATAAATCATCCAAACGAAGACAAAAGAAAAGCTGTTGGTTCAGCACAACTTCTTATTGATTAAATCTCCTGGTTTCCGTTAGATTCTGAGTGGATCAAGGAACACGTCACCGGCACCGGCATTCTCCAGATCGAGTCTCCTGGCTTCCCCAACTCCCCGTACCCCCCCAACAGCTTCATACAGTGGCAGCTGAGAGGAGAGGTCAATCACGTCATGAAGCTGATATTTGACACGGTGAATTTGGAGGGGAACTGCAGCAATGATTTCATCAAAGTCTACGATTCGCTGGTGCCAATCGAGAGACGCGTTTTGCACGAGTGAGTTTCATGGCTTCCTTTGTGCTTCTTTACCTGCTGAGAAGTTCAAGTCCCGTGTTACACCCTCTGCTGGTCAGAGAGCTTTCAGTCTTGTGCGACAATGGTAGCAGTTTACAAAAAATCTGCAACCAGCTACTTTGAGTTTGCTCTGTTACTGATTTATCTTACACGGATCACGTTATGGTTTCAAAAATATATATATATAAAAATCTATAAAAACTTTTCACAAAGTTTTGTTGCACTCCAATACTTTTTTATTTATAAGAGCACAAAAACCCCACAAGTTCCACAGCGATCACCTTTTGATCTATTTCAAGGACGTTGTTAATTAGAAATTCACCTCTGAGTTGTGGGCAGAACTGCAGAGTGCAGAGTAAACCCGCCCTCATTTCCCATCATGCATCAAGCTTACACTCCCTCCTGCTAGCTTACAACCCCTCACAACCTCGACCTAACTTTATGGGTACAACAAAAATGGAGAGAAATATTGGAGCCATTCAGCTGGACAGTTTTAAGTCAGACTTTTGTCACGTAACCAACCATGTCACGGCGACCTAAATGGTGACGTTTTTCAGCAATATCAGCAGGTGGCTGCGCAGTAGCATCTGTAATCAGGAGGCGGCAGTTGCATATTTACACGCAGCTGCAAAGAAAAAGTTCAAATTAAATGACGACCAGACGATTTGGCCATCAGTAGCCATCCTGGCACTTTTAGAGGTTTCACAGTGACAGGCGGGTGGGAGGAAGGCAGCAGCGGGATAAATGACTGATAGGAGGGTCTCCAAGGTTCCCCAAATCATCTGATGATCGGTCGATTTCAGGCTCCCAGCCACCCCCCTGCCGTCCCACTCCCACCGTCCGATTATTAGAAATTGTACGGTAGCAGCGCGGGCACTTGATGAAGGCCGGGGCGTCAATGACCAGACGGGGGTCCAAATGGAGAGATGGCATTGATGCTGCACAAAACTCATCGTGGCGTTTATAGCACCATTCACAATGACTCCAAGACCTGCGTATTGACGAGTTGCGGTTGATGCTGAGAAGAATGCGAAGAAGACAGAAGACCAGTGGTGCAGAGTGGCCCGCTTTTTATTTACCCCCCAACCACCAGGCGACTGGCGGCAGGTGGCGTTTGATATGGACGGGCGCCATCTGGAGACATTTACACATTGTTCAATCAGAGCTGCTGTCGGCTAGCAATAAGTGCAAAAGATAATTATTAGTTAAGGGTGCCAATACTTTTGTTCAGCCTGATTTTTGTGAATTTAGTCAGACTTGACTTTTGTTTTCTGAGGGAAATTCTGCATTTTCTGTCCAATCTTTTTGGACGTTACCTGTCGTGCGGTGAAAGGTGAAAGGAAGTTTGGAGTCAGTGCTGTTGTTAAAAAAAATAAGAAGCATCAGATATATGCTATAGATGTGGTCCATCTTTCGCTTTTTCCTTACATTTATTTCAGAGCAGTTTTGCCTTCTTTTTTGTTATCTTTTTTGACAGCACACTATGTTGTGCGTCCTGATTGGCTTTAGACATGTCAATCAATCTCCTCCATCCTGTGTCTCATGGACAGATATGTGCAGTTTGCCAAATCTAAATACATTTTTAATTATGATGATCTTAGATGTTATTCTGTAACGCTGATTTATTTTTGATGAAGGTTTGAACTTGTTTAAAGAGCGAGAAAAACACAACTTGTTAAAGTGTTGTTTATTTTCCACAGGTTATGCGGATACAGTCCGCCCAGCGAACAGCTGACATTTCTGTCCTCCCGTAACGTCATTATGGTGATGTTGGCTACAAATGAAGAAAGGAACTTTCCAGGATTTCGAGCGAAGGTCTCCCAAATTCCAAAGGGAAGTGAAGGTACGAACGGATACCTCACTGGAGACTTTTTGCTTGTTTGAAAGACAAATAAAAGTTTAATTCCTTGATTTCAGAGTTGCGCTGCGGAGGTGATCTATCTGGCTCCAAAGGCACCTTTGCTTCTCCCAATTTTCCAAAATATTATTATCCTCCCAACAGTGAATGCAAATGGACCATCAAGGTGAGTAGTGGCATTTATCCAAGCGGGTTCGGATGTTCCCCTGTGGTGTCAGAACTTCACTCCATCCTTTTCTTTTTTATAGGTCCCTGAAGACAAGGTGGTGAAGGTGACATTCAAAAAGTTCTACGTAGTGGACAGTGGGGAGATAAATGGCAATAACTGTGAGAAGGACTACGTGAAGGTTGATGACGAGAAGTGAGTGTAGATTTTGCGTGAGCAGATATCCGGCGCTAAGCAGATTTCTCAGTATTTGTGTCCTGTTCCCGCCTCAGACTGTGTGGGGAGCATCGTGATGGAACATTGTTTAAGATCGGGAAGTCCAACAAAATGACTGTGGAGTTCAGGTCCGACACTTCCTACGTGGACCTGGGTTTCCAAGCAGAGTACGAAGCGGTGAAAGCACAAACTCGTAAGCGGCTCCGGCGTGCTTCAGCTGTTTCTCTCCTTCAGGAGCACGTGTCTCATTGTTGTTGTGTCCCCCACAGCTTGTCCAAATCAGTTCATGTGCAAGAACCAGATTTGCATAAAGTCGGAGCTCAGGTGTGACGGCTGGGACAACTGCGGGGACTACAGCGACGAGGATAACTGCCGTGAGTACAGCCTCCCGGTGATGCTTCCCGGCTCACATTCAAGTTTTGCCGTTAAAAGTTCTGTCAAATTTCTGCCTCTTTACATTCATGTGTAACTTCTTGCCCCAGAATGCAACTCAACCTTTTTTCAATGCAAAAACAAGAGATGCCTATCACCCTTCTGGAAATGTGACGGCAAAGATGACTGTGGAGATAACTCGGATGAGATGGGCTGCGGTAAGACCTTCTGACATGAACATGTGCTATGCACCCAGACATGTTTTCTGCTTTTCTTTGTTCATTGTTTAATATGCTTTCTCTTTGAAGGATGTGGTGCCGGGAAGTTTCAGTGCAGCAATGAGAAGTGTGTGTCTGAAAAAATGCACTGCGATGGCAGAGACGATTGTGGGGACGGCTCAGATGAGCTCAACTGTTCAGGAAGTAAGTTTTTGGCCTCATACCGGTCTGTAAGTCAGATCTCCCTATCCAGTCTCAGTCTCTCATGCTCGGAACCGTGCATTTGAGCAACCGCTTTCAATGAAAATTCTGTGTAAACTCACACGTTTGCCTTTTGGGCTTCCACGTTCAAAATTCTCACGCTACAGAAGTTTAAGTATATTTTTTGGCTCTATGTACAAAATGCGCGGCCATAGAACATGCATTAAGACTTAAATCAGTTGAACTTTGACCAATCGGGGTCTCAGATTTAGTAACGAGGAAAGATGGCGTCCTTTTCAAAACACAGAAGTGCCAAAATTGATCATGCAGGAGAAATTAATAACTGTGGTTCCTGCCCAGCATGAATTATGACACCAAGGCTTTCAAACATCTAAAATACTAAACTTATCTGACTTCATAGCATTTAAGACAGTTCAGTTTCTGTACAAAGTAAGATTCAGTGGGAAAAAAAGTATTCAGTCAGCCACCGATTGTGCAAGTTCTTCCAGAGAGAGGCCTGTAATTTTCATCATAGGTATGTCTCAACGATGAGAGACAAAATGAGAAAAAAAATCTAGAAAATCACATTGTCTGATTTTTAAAGAATGTTTTTGTACATTATGGTGGAAAATAAGTATTTGATCAATAACAAAAGTTCAGCTCAATCCTTTATTAAATACCCTTTGTTGGCCATATGTCTGTTGTGAACATAGCTTCAGATCGCCACTTCCTGAGCTTTCCTGGGAAAGTGTTAGGAATATCCAGCTAAGAAAAGGATCCCAGACACAATAGTGGGATTATGTGTTTTGGCTGGATCTCTTTCTCTTGGGAGAAGGTCTGCAAGTCTCTGCTGAGACAGCTGCCTCTGTGAGCCAAACCTGATGCGCAACAGAAAAGATATTTTGTCAATACAACCGTTTCTAACAAAGCCTCAATGCTCCTTTTTATATTTATATCTTGCAAAAACTTCCCAAGTTTAAACAAGAAAGTTTTTGATTTCAATTTGTTAAATATGGTTGTTGCTTTTGGGGAAGATGAGAACAAATGTGTCCCACAGCTAAAATATGAAAGGAACCGAACAAATCTAAAGCTATTGATCTCTGCCTCCCTGTAGGTCCCAAGGGAATTTGCACTGAGAGTTCATTCAGATGCAAAAATAAAGACTGCATCAACAAAATTAATGCCGAGTGCGACGGTACGGTGGATTGCACCGATGGATCCGACGAGCAGGACTGCAGTACGAAACCCACACGTCATGATTCAGACTTCCATGCACGTGGTTGACCTTGCAGTCGCTTCTCTGCGAGCTTCATCAAGCCTCTTTACCTTTTTGGTTCTTTACAGACTGCGGCACGTACATGACCCCACGGACGCGCATTGTGGGCGGCGTGGATGCTGAGATAGGAGAGTTTCCATGGCAAGTCAGCTTGCACGTCAGAGGCAGTCATTTGTGTGGAGCATCCCTCATTAACGAAAAATGGCTGGTCACTGCGGCGCACTGCGTGATTAATTACGATGATAGCAGGTACCGTTCAAACCTTTCATTTTACATTTAAACTGCTTTTTACGCTAGGAAAACATTAAGTATAACTCAACAAACAATTCACAACCAACACATTTTTGGACCTCTGACTTTCTTTGAAGCCTTTTGATTTCCTTTGTTCTTTTAAACCTGCTTCAAACAGGAAGTTGTAGAGTTTTCTTTTGCTAGACAAGATGATTGGGTCCTATTGTCCCCATTTCCTCCTGCCTCACTGAGGGGTCCATGGTTTGTTGCAGGATGATTTTTGGGCTAAAGTTTCCTTCTACAAGGAGGGAGTGACTTGGAGTTTGTGAGTGCGGAAGCCAGGAAGTTTTTGCAGCTTCTACCTCCCTTCCTTTTGAATCGACCCTTGTTGTTGATGGGTAATGGTTAGCCACCATGTGGGGTAGTCTGGTGGGTTTTTCTACAGGTTGTGTGCCTGTGAAGCTTCAATCAATCTTCAATCTGTCAGGAAGCGCGTCATTCTTTACTCCCTTTCACCTCCTACATCATCCACGTGTAAAACAGAAGAATAAATCTTTAAAAATTAGAAGACGTAACATGGAGTCGTTGAACCGCTCATGCATTCGTTTTTCTGCCTTGTTGCAGGACAAGATGGAAAAAAAGATTAAAAATAATCTTACATTTTTTCTGTGTGTTTTCAGTTTATCACAGCCTTCAACGTGGAAAGCTTACTTTGGCCTTAAACTCCAAAAAGACTCTTCAAAAGCTCAAAGCAGGTCCCTCAGACAGATCATACCACACCCCAGCTACAACCTCAACACATATAACAACGACATCGCCTTGATGGAGCTGGACAAACCTGTTGCCTATTTGGACAACATCAAACCCATCTGCCTGCCAGCTCCTCAGCATATTTTTAAAGTTGGGAATCAAGTGTATGTCACAGGATGGGGGACCTTACGAGAAGGAGGTGAGTGACGTTCTCATGCCACACCATTTCAGTTACTCGCCAAGAAGAGCTGAAGTTTGTCTTTTTTCATGACGCAGGAATTTGTTGCAATTTTTTCTTAGATTTAAACAAACTAAATTTGTCCCCCTTTTTTTAAAGAAAAAACTAAAAGATTCCTGGAGTAATATATTCCCAACTAAGCAAGTATGGCAAGTGTAGGTGTCGTATTCTTACGTTAAAGTCCCACTCCAATAAAGGTTTTTTTTCTTCTTACATGATCTTGTGACATTTTTTTGATGGAGGACATTTCTAAAGAAAATTAAGCCTAAAATTGTATTTGAGTATTTATTTTATTCAAATAGTTGTGAATCAGGAGCAGATGAAAAAATGCCGTTGGAAAAAGAGAGCATATTTGTGACGTAGAAAACATGTTCAAGCTCCCTGCTTCAAGAGGAAAAGGGGGCAGCCCCCCAGCCCAGATGCAACCATCTAATGAACTCCTGCCGCTCTGGAAAACAACAGTTTTATTTAGTTGTTTATATTCACTAAAAACTGCAAAATCCGGATTAAAAGACCACTGGGAACGCTTTTACAATAGATCAAAAGATGATCCGAGTGGGACATTAACATTAGTTTCTGATGAAAGAAATCAGAGTTTTTATAAATGTACAAAAAGCAACACAAACCGCTGTGGAGGGTTTTCAGCTGAAGATGTTCTTGATCTCACGCAGCGAATCAAGCTGCACCTGTCCTGCAGAAGGCCCAGGTTAAGATCATAAACCAGACGGAGTGCAACAAATTAATGGGTGGGGACGTCTCTGACAAGATGCTTTGCGCTGGAGTTCTTCAAGGAGGAGTTGACGCTTGTCAGGTAAGGACTCTGTGTCCTTCTAGTTTTTTTTTCCTCCTGTTTGTCATTTGGACTTCTGTCCATTATTTTTCTTTTTCCTTTTGTCTCTATTTTTTTAACATCACTCGACTCAAGGATTGTTTTCACCAGCAGTGTTTATCAAAGGAGTAGAAAATGACCCAAAGGCTTTCACTAAAATAAAATAAAAAAAATTCTAAAGTGTTTAAATGCAGGAGCTTTAACTAAGAGGAAACTTTGTGGAATTTTGTTGATTTTCACTGACTGAAAATGGGAGAAAAGGCAGAGATGAGTGGAATGAGTGTTCCAGTCCCTTCTTCCTCACTCATCCTCATCATCTGTGTGTTTCAGGGTGACTCTGGCGGTCCGCTGTCCAGTCCAGAGGGCAAACGTATGTTCCTGGCTGGAGTGGTCAGTTGGGGTGAGGGCTGTGCCCGCAAAAACAGACCTGGCATTTACACTAGGGTCACCAAATTCCGCGGCTGGATCCAAGAAAAGACGGGAGTGTAGTCGGCATCGAAACGGTCAAAGGTGACCAAAAAAGGACTTGGACTGATGACAGTGTGTACAGACAAACCCCACCCCGACTGCCAATGCTGTGGCCTTGGCTGCTTGATGTAGCTGCGATGGAGAAAAGCACTGGTTCCTCCAGCTTTTACACATTTTACTGTGATTCTTTTTTTATTTTTCAGAGCAGGGTTTATGAAATCTTTTTAAATATCAACTAACATAAATTTTTTTCTTTTTTGTGCGTGTGTTTGAATGGAGAAAGTTAGACTGCAGGAAATAAATGTTACACGTGTAAATGTCTGTGCATGACCTTCTATTCTCACTCAGCTGTCTATCGTTTTATGTGCCACCATGTTTAGAAATGTTCACTGTGGAAATTTGTTCTGATTTAATTAGGTAAAGCACAAAATTACAGCAAAATCAGCCCGAATTATGTTCTGTGTGAAATTGGGAATCCTGATTTCATCAGAATTTTTTTTAAAGAATTTTCAAACTGTTTTCAGTGTAATACTGTAAAATGCTTTTACCCCATTTGTGTTTGCCCTTTTAGATAGTTTTTAAATAAAATATTTTTCTTGAAAAGGTTTTTCTTAATTCTCAAGCTAAGTCAAAGCACTTTGATTAAGAACAGAAGTGTGTTTTCCATCATTACTCATCCTGTTTTTCTATTGTCTTATGCAGTTATATATTTTTAATTACTTGAGAGCTGAGGTTTGTTCTCCTGGATCTTTGTGATCAAAAATGTTTCTCAGGAGTTTGCTGCTTGGATTTTTCAATTACTCTTGATCACAGTTGAATTATTCCCATTTAAAATTAACATTTAACAACATTAAAATTCTTGGTCAACCTTTGATAAGTGGTAATGTGTTTAGTTCAAAAGCTAAATAGGTCAACAATAAAAAAAAGAGGCATTTTTATAAAGGCCACACTTTTCATGAAACTTTAAAACTGCTTTTTGAGTGTGACGACTGCAGCATACTTTTAGTTTACAAAAATCATTAAAACTTTTACAAATTCCATAAATATTAAAATCATGCTTTTAGTCAACTTTATACATTGTTTTGAGATTGTTTTGAGATGTTTACATTTTCAAGCATATGATTTATTTACTTAGGTTCTGCCGTTGTAGGAAATACGTGCACGTCATTTTGTGCTTCCTTTTGCAACATTTTGGGGCTTCTTTAGTCGTTTGCTAAATCTTCAAAACTGCGTTAGACTTTTTGCAGCTATTCCTGGCATTTTCCAAGCATTTTATTCAAGAGTTCCTTTTTATATAAAAATCTCCATCGTCTTTACATAATTTAAAGCCTATTTTATAGTTTAAGTTATATTAAAAGGTTATGCTTTGGGGTCGGCAAATGCTTTTTCCTGATTGTTCAACTTCTAGTATTTTTTAATTCAGAGATTTTATGTAAAAGGTTCTTAACTTTTAATCTTTATTTTAGTGGGTTAAAATACATCAACATAAATCAGTGACCTGGTTTAACTGTCTGCATTTGGATGCATTTAAAGATAAAGATACTTTATTGATCCCAGCTTGGAAAATGTGTATGTTGCAGCAGCAGTGTACAGAAGCAAGAAGACAAGTAACATATTTTGGGGGGGGTGGGAAATCAACATCAAGAGAGTCTAACTATGGCACAAGGATGAGGAATTACATAATCTAATGGAGTGAGGCAGGAATGATCTCCTGTAGCGGTTGGTGTGGCAGTGAAGTTGCCTTAGCCTCTTGGAAAAGTCGCTCCGCTGACCGTCAAGTACAGGATGGAGAGGATGCTGAGTATTGTTCATGATGGATACGAGTTTATTCAAAGTCCTCCTCTCCATCACTGCTTCAAAAGTGTTGGTTTTGTACCCGATTACAGAGGCAGCCTTTCTGGTCAGTTTGTTCATCCTCTTTGTGTCACTGGCCGCTATTCTGCCCCACCCCCACCCCAGCAGACCACAGTGAAGAACAAAGTACTGGCTACAACAGACTGGTAGAAGATTTCAAGCATCTTGCTGTACACGTTGAAGGAAGGAAGTAGAGTCTGCTGCAGGTCTTCTTGTACACAGCTGTACTGTTGGTCTTCCAGCTCAGTCTATTGTCGATGGTTACACCAAGGTACTTGTACTCCTCCACACCTGCCACATCCCTGCCTTGGATGCTGAGGGGCTGGGGAGCTTGTCGTTTCCTTCTGAAGTCAATCACCATCTCTTTGGTCTGGTCCACATTAAGCAAAAGGTGATTTACTCAACTCACAAAGTCATCCACCAGTTTCCCGCTGACACCCATCAGCCACAGCCTCTCACCCAGTAACCAGGGTTGGATGGTGTTGAAGGCACTGGAGACATCAAAGAATGTGACTCTCAGTGTCTCCCACACCATCCAGGTGTGAGTGAGCTTGCTGCAGCAGATAAATGACAGCATCGTCCACCTCCAGGTGTGGCTGGTAAGCAAACTGGAGCTGGTCGAGAGATGGTTTCACCAGAGGACCCAGGTGGGCCAACAAAATCCTCTTCAGCACCTTTGCCGCGTGAGACGTGAGGGCAACAGGACAGTAATCACTTGGGCAAGATGAAGATGAAGAAGGTGAGGTAGGAGGTGGGAAGGGGGTTGTGAAGAAGGTGTAGAAGGGATGGTGTATGCTTGAGTTGCCGGGGAGCTAAATCTATTGAAGAAGTTGATTAGGTGGTTCGCTCTTTCTTTGTCTCCCTCACACAGTCTGCCTCTCCCTCCACATCCGGTGATCTTCTTCATGCCAGACCACACCTCTCTCATGTTGTTTTGCTGGAGTTTTGCCTCCAGCTTCCCCCTGTAGGTGTTCTTACATTCCCTCAACTTGTCTCTCAGTTGGTGCTGCACCCTCTTCAGCCACTCCCTGTCTCCAGACCTGAAGGCCCTCTTCTTCTCATTCAGCACGAACTTTAGGTCGCTTGTAATCCAGGGCTTGTTGTTGGGGTAAGAGCGGAGAGTCTTTGAGGGCATGATGGTGTCTTCACAGAATTTTCCCCAGTTTTTCCTCTGAACAAGTAAAATGTTTTTATAATAATATTTTAAAATTATTAATCAAGTTAATGGATCCTGAAAGTCAAGACAAAAATCTTAATAATGGAAATAATAAACGTATAATTAATAATGTTGTTTTCTTGCTCAGGAACTGTTTAGGGTTGAAAACATGTTTTGACGGATGCTTTTCACACACGGAACGGAAGTAGTCCTCCCGTGTTGTTGTCCCCCTTTTCAACGGCTGTTCTTATTTTTTTTAATATACAGGTTTGTTTTTATTATATAAATTTAATCATTTTAGAAGACAATTTATGAACGAAGAATGAAGAAAACCTAAATCATGGATTATAATATTCGTCATAAATCTTGGTTCATTCGTTTGTTTTTTTGTGTGTTTTAATGAGCTGTGTGTTTACAAATTTAATGCTCGTTTTATCGTTTAAAATGGATTTAGTTGAAATGCTGTAGAGGTGGGTTCGTGCTGCAGGTATGGACTCGGAGAGGGGCAGACACAGCCGGGTCTGGGACTGGGACAGTCGGCAGTGTCGAGCCCAGCTGGACGAGATCTTTTTCCGTAAGCATGACTACATCCAGGCCGGCAGTCCGGAGCACCGAGAGTTCTGGGCTTTCTTTGACCGCTTCCAGAGGTTCAAAATAAAGAGGGAAATGTCCTGTTCTGCGGAGAAACGAAGAGAAGACAAAAAGGACAAGAAAAAGAACGTCACTAAAACGGTGGATCTCGGTCTTCCGGAAGAATATGACGCCCGGTACCGGATCAATGTCTCCGTGTGCACCAGAGACATCGAGGAGCGTTTGGGGACGTCGGATCACAGAAGCAGGCAGAGATCCTCAGGACCTGGATCCCAGGAGATCTCAGAGTTTCGCCTGACTCTGCTGCACTTCCTGGATTTCATTCAAAGGCAGAGCTTTGGAAAACTGGCAAAACTGCGCCAGGAGCAGAAGAACCTGCCCATCTTTCAGTACCGGGATCGGATTGTGGAGCTGGTGAAGCTGCACCCTGTGGTCGTGGTGGCTGGAGACACCGGCTGCGGTAAATCCACCCAGGTGCCCCAGTACCTCCTCTCAGCCGGATTCAAACACATCGCCTGCACCCAACCGCGGCGCATTGCCTGCATCTCCCTGGCAAAGAGGGTCAGCTTTGAGAGCCTCAACCAGTACGGCTCAAAGGTTGGTTATGGAGGATCCAACAAACATTTTCACATCACACAAACCATCATTAACTGTTTCTGTGCTTGTCAGGTTGGGTATCAGATCCGCTTTGAGACCACCCGGACCACGGCCACCAAGCTGCTCTTCCTGACCGAAGGCCTGCTGCTCCGCCAGATCCAGCAGGACCGATCGCTGTCCCAGTACCAGGTGATGATCGTGGACGAGGTCCACGAGAGGCACCTTCACTGTGACTTCCTGCTGGGGGTGCTGCGTTCTCTACTGGCCGATCGCTCAGACCTGCGCCTCATCCTCATGTCAGCCACCATCAACATCAAGCTTTTCTCCAGTTACTTTAACGATGCGCCGGTGCTGCAGGTTCCCGGCAGGTTGTTTCCCATCCAGGTAAGAAACCAGTACCTGTCACATCTGAAGAAGCAGCACCTGCTACTGTTTTTTTTCTTTTAATAATTTTTAAACACATTTAAAAAGGGAAGCTGTGACTGTGATTTGTTGTTAACCTCCTGACTACCAAAATATTTATTTTAAGTCCATCAAAACTACAATTCCAAGAGCACCATCTCCATTTAATACAATAAAAAAAAGCCCCAAATGCCCTCTACTGAGGACACATTTGCATTGCTGTTCACACATTTTTGCTTCTGTTTCCTGCACTAAGGTGATCTACCAGCCGATCCCTCCCGACGAGCAGCCCTCCCGCTCAGAGAAGCTTGATCCCAGACCCTACCTGCGCATCCTGCAGGCCATCGATCAGCGTTGCCCTCCAGAGGAGCGGGGAGACCTGCTCCTCTTCCTAAGTGGAGTTGCGGAGATCTCTTCCATCCAGGAGGCCTGTCAGGTTTATGCCACTCATACGCGCCGCTGGATCGTCCTGCCGCTGCACAGCACCCTCTCACTTGCCCAGCAGGATAAGGTTCAGACAGATTTAACTAATTCTTAGAAATACAAAATGAAAGGGTGATTTGTCCGCTTTGACCTGTAATTTACTGCTCCTCAGGTGTTTGACATCTCCCCTCCCGGTGTGAGGAAGTGCATCATCTCTACAAACATCGCGGAGACCTCGGTCACGATAGATGGAGTACGCTTTGTTGTAGATTCAGGTGTGACTGAGGAAATGCTATCTGATTCTTATTTGGCGATCATTTCATTTCAGCTGAAAAACAAAACTTTACTGTAGTTAAGGTAGATCCTTGGCTATTTTTGGAAAGCAGAAGTGCTGCACTAACACGTCCTTTTGTGTTTTCTTTTGAAGGAAAAGTGAAGGAGATGAGCTTTGATCCAAAAGCCAAGATGCAACGACTTCAGGAGTTCTGGATCAGCCGAGCCAGCTCTGAGCAGAGGAAAGGTCGAGCCGGCCGCACAGGTCCGGGGGTGTGTTACCGCCTCTACGCCGAGTCTGACTATGACGCTTTTGCCCCGTATCCGGTCCCTGAAATCCACAGAGTGGCTCTGGACTCTCTCATTCTCCAGGTGGGTTCATTCACTGAATCAGAGCTACCCAACCCAGCTCCAGCTCTAAATCCTAAAAATTCTTTCTTTTAAGACCCACTCCAATCTTTTGATCTATTGTAAAAGTGTCCCCATTGCTCTTTTAGTTATGATCATGTCGTTTTTTTAGCCAAAATTTAAAAAAAGAAACTAAAATTTACTAATAAATGTAATTAGAAAATAAGAACAAGTTAAAAAACACCAAAAACTGGATTTTTATCAGAGTGGATCTTTGAATTAAAATTCAATGTATTTTTATTTCCCGCAGATGAAGAGCATGGGTCTTGGAGATCCTCTTACCTTTACTTTCATTGATCCGCCTCCTACTGCCAGCATCCAGACAGCAGTTACATATCTGAAACAACAGGGGGCGCTGGACAGCTGTGGTGAACTGACCTCTATTGGCAGTTTGCTGGCACAGCTGCCGGTGGATGTGGTCATAGGTGAGATCATCATCCAGTCTGCTGCAGGAAAACAAAGTTTTATGAGGGTTTTTTTTTACCAAAACGAAAGCGTTTCAGTTGTTTTTCACCTATTTGTGTTTGTCCTCTCAGGGAAAATGCTGGTTCTGGGTTCTGTTTTTAACCTGGTGGAGCCGGTTTTGACCGTGGCAGCTGCTCTTAGCGTCCAATCGCCGTTCCTGCGCAGCTCACAGCACAACCCTGACTGCTCCACTGCCCGCCAGCCCCTGCAAAGCAATCAAGGGGACCCCTTCACTCTGCTCAACACCTTCAATGAGTGGGTGGAGGTCAGCAGAAACGCAGAAAGTTTCTGTGATTTCAAGAGACTTGATGCAACATTTGAAAGAATTTGGATCTCAACAGGTGAAAGGAGAAAGAGGCGGCGGCTCCAGGAAGTGGTGCAGAAGGAGGGGCCTGGAGGAGCAGAGGCTGTATGAGATGGTCAACCTGCGCAGACAGTTCAAGGCAGGTTCCTGCTGATCCATTCAAAAGATGATAACTACTTTCGATTTCTTATGTAGATTTCTGCTACTTTTTTTTAGGATTTGTTGAAAAGCCACAGCCTCCTGGAATCAGAGGAGAGTGCTCCCTCTGGTGGTGACTGTGAGCAGCGCAGGGAGAGATTCAAAGAGAGGAAGAAGCTGCATCAGATGAAGAGGGAGCACGAGCTGCAAGAAGGGAGCAAACGCAAAGTCCTAAAGCTGAGTGAGGGCCAAGAGGGAGAGTTCTCCTCCAGCTCTGACACTGAGGAGAAAGGCAAACGCAAGAAGGAGAAGGATGGAGCAGGGCACAACTTAGACATACAGGTTAACTCCGTGTGATCGTTACTCAACTTTATTATTTCTTAAGATTTAGAATTAAAAATAAATCTGCAAACCACATTTTTAGAAGCTGCTCGTTCTTAGCATCTTTAAGACTTTCAAAGTCTTACTCCAACTATATTTTTTCTTTTGTTCCCATTGTTCCCATTGTTCCCGGTCCTTTTTTTTTATGACGCTGCAGTTTCTTTGCAAAATTCATAAAGCCTGTGTCATTTTTTTGGGACCTTTTTTCTGCAGTGCGGCAGGAGTTCATTAGAAATCCCCCCCTTTAGGTTAGGACTATTGGTGCAGAAGTTAGCTCCACTTTCTCCACTTTTAGGCTTTAGCTTCTCACAAGCCCAAGCTAACATTGGCGTTTTTGAGCCAGATGGCAGCTCACACGAGGAAAATAAAGACGTTAATGGATCTGTTTGTCTGCAGGTTTATGCATCAGAATAGGAGTGGAGAAGGGAGACTTTGACCATGTCAGTTGGTGCGTCACAGACTAAAGCTTTCTTAAACAGCAGGCTTTTGTCTGCTCCAGATCCCACACGATTTAAATAAAGAAGTTCTCAGAAAAGCAGATTTAATCTAAATTAAATATAATGCTACAAGACCAAGTTAAAAACACCCAAAACATGATTTTCATTGTTGTGTCTGTAAACCTTTTTTTTCATCAATACACTTTTAAAAGTTGCTGATCTTTCATGTCTTCTTTAAATTTTCCAATTCTAATGTATTAACAGTTTTAGTAAAAAAAAAAATTGAAAAAGACTTAAGCTCACAGATTTTATGCAGCTAATTCTGGTTTTATCTTAGCATTTTAAACATTTTTCAAATCGCCTTTATCCCTGCTCTTATTTTGGAGGTTTATTTTTATCTAGATATTTCATATGCTTTCAGTCTTGGCACTATTATGTAAGCAATTATTTTAGCATTTTAAGCATTAAGTAATTTCCCTTTTGTGAGATCTGTTCTATTCATTTTAAGCACAGGGTATACTGTTTGTATTTTTTTAATTAAAATTGCATCTTGTTTACTTAATTTAGTGCTAACTATTCAACACACATAAAGTTGCTGTTTTTGTCGTTTTTTTCAATTAACTTTTATTTTGCAGGTTCTGTTGCAAAAAAATATGTTAATTTTTACAAAACTTTCTTTTCCGTGCATTTGTTCTCAGTGGGTTAAGCTGAAGTAAAGCGAGACTGTCAACAGTAAAACATGTGGCGATTGGGGTTTTTCTTCCTCTGATGAGTTTTTTGTTTCAAAACAGGAAGTGAAGTTCAAACTGCGTCACAACGTGTCCGAGCTGCAGGAGGCGGTCAGCGCCTGTCAGGACTTGTCGTCCCGTCAGCAGGCTTTGCTCAAGCTGCTGCTCTGCCGCGGCCTCTACCCTCAGCTGGCCGTGGCGGACGAGCACAACACCACCCGCAAAGACTCCGACCAGGTCAGGCTGCACCCATCGACGAAAACAGAAAACCGCAGCATCTGTTGGTTTTTCATGAAACGACAGATGCAAAAGTTGATGGAGGATTCTTTGGTTTTTCTTTTCCAACCTAAAGGTGTTTCACACAAGAAATAAGCAGGGAGTGGTGATCCACCCCACCAGCGTGTTCGCCAGTGATCCCGAGGTGCTACATGTGCCAGAGGAGGACATCAGGGACATGGGTAAACTCTTTAATGCAAGATTCCTGTCAAACTGTGAGAATAACTGAATCCTAAGAAAGGAAAAAGACACTCATTTGAAGAAAAATTGTTTTCATTTTTGTTTCGCAAAAAAATATTCTTAAAAAAATGTTTTTCAAAAGCAAAATCATCTTAGTTTGAGAAAACAGAATTCTTTTCATAAAATAAGAATTCTTGGTAAGACCATTTTTCCTACCTCAGTGCCCCTTACACCCTTTTCTGGGGGCCCCTTTGTTTTCCAGCACCACACCTGAAAGAAATAAACAGAGACAGACACAAAGATCCACAAAGACACACAGAGGTCCCACTCTGTCACAGAAATAAAATATACAAAAATACATTCATCATTAAGTAACTTCTGTTATACTAATGGTAATCTGAGATACTTCCTGTATAAATTCTTCTTGTTTAACACGGTTACAATCTTAAGGATAAGAAACAGTTACAATAATAATACAAAAGAAAGAAAGCTCTTACAATAAACACAAAGTTACATTTATCGTTCCTATAATAAGCATATATTTTAATGTAACTAAGAGTAAACATAAACATATATGCTAATATTCCAATGTAATCCTAGATACAGATACATTCAAGCAAACACTTTTCTATCAGTTTAACTTGTATCAATATGATCTGGGTCATAATCAGATAATACAGATGGGATTTGAGGATTTTGATTTGGCTAAAAATAGCAGATTTTAATTAATAGACCACTGGGAACACTTTTGAAATAGATCAAAAGATGATCGGAGTGCACTTGAAAACATTGTTTCTTCCTTTGTTTTTATAGTTGGTCTTAAATGTTGCCTTTTTCTTTTCTGCCTGCAGGATCTGAGGGGAAAGAGAGCAGCAAGCACCAGCTGCTGGCCTTCGTCACTCTGTTGGAGACCAACAAGCCATATTTATCCAACTGTGTGCGCGCCCCGGCGCTGCAGGTGAGAACAGGGCGCAACATCTATCTCCTAAACATCCGTTCAAATCAAATGAAACTTTATTTATAAAGCACTTTTCATCCAACTGTAACACAAGTGCTTTACATGGTAAAAGCATTTTTAAGATAAAGCAGAAATTACAAAGACCTTCACACACACACAAATTGTGACATTTTAATCAAAGTTTGGGTTTTTGTATTTGACTGAGTTGATGGATTTGCCACATTTGAATGTGTTTGTAATGTGAAAAGATTAGTCAAATTTAATCTGATCTTAGATTTAAAAAATATTAAAATTGTATATATTTTTTAAATGATTTGTTTTATTAGCACGACTGTGAGTTTGTAGGTTTAAAATAGGTGAAGAAGTGTGTGATAAAGAGGATGAGGAGGATGTAGGACATCTTGACATCGGCGTCTAAGGAGGATGAGACTCGTGGAGTCGGTCCCCAAACTGATAATTGGCTAAACTGGAGGACCAGAAGGAGCAGAGAAGGAAGGAAGGAAAGGGAGTGCAGATGAACACAAGCTAAATGTGGGTTAACAGCTAAAATCTGGTTGCTAACTTGGTCACCAGGCACTGGTGCTGGTCGCAAACTCGGTGGACACCAACGCCGACTGCACGCGGCTGGTGATAGATGGCTGGCTGGAGCTGGAGCTCAGGGAGCCCGAGGAGGCCCTCAGGGTTCTGTCCACGGCTCTGAGCCTCAGGGCTGAATGGGAGAGGCTGCTGCAGGCCCAGCTGGGGAAGAGCTCTGCAGGGGAGGAGGCGGTCCAGAGGGTGTCCCGCAAAGATGTGGGGAAGCTGAGCGACCGTCTGGTGCGCTTCCTGCTCTACACTGAGGTACCGATGCAGCCGTCCTTACCCAGGAACACTGGACTTTATGTGCTGAGTTACTTTTACAATTTTTGTACCCCAGATGCTCCGGGAATTTGCTCATTCAAATTAAATTATATCAGTATGTATTTTTACATCCAAGGTTTTCCCGAAGCGGGCTGCACAGCGGTGCAGCGGTTAACTCCTCATCAAATGAATCATCCAAAATTTGGATGCATATTTGAAAAAAAAAAAAAATGTGTTTGTTCACAACCTAGACTTTTATAAAGATGCAAGAACATATAAAACATGGACATCCCCATTTCAGACCTGGAAAATATTATTTATTTAATTTGTTCATTTATTTGACAGGGCCATTGTACATTAAAAAGCATTGCTGTCAGCACGCCGGAGTTAGCTACAAAGATATTTTTCATTCGCTGGCCCTGGACTGATGGTGAGAAATAAGCTGCATCCACTGCTGCCGGGTAAAAATATTCTTTGGGGAAGACAAACATTTTAAATCCTCTCGTAGAACATCTTTATACATCTCAGATGTTGGTGTGTTGCTCCTGGGAATGTTGAAACAGCCAACCCTGTTGTGTTCAGTACTGCCCCCTGTGGTCGCTGGCTGAATTACAGTCTGAGATTCTCTGATTTTTGAGGTTCAGAGGTTTTCCAAGAAAACTGGCTGTTGAAAGTCATATTCAGGAAAGAAGAACAGGTGGATTTTGACCTTAATCCTGTGTTTATTGTAAATATGTGACATCACTGAAGGATGTTTGGAGACAAAACTCGCAATTGCCCTCCTGTAAACATTCAGTCCTTTTACACTGGGATTGCATCACATTAGCGTCCACCTCCTGCACTTTCAGGTCCGTTACACTTTACGGAGACTCACAGCGTTTCAGACGCAGAACCTCTACATTGGTCCTCAGCCGGAGACTGACTTTTCTGACACGAAGACTCCAGTTCTGAACCCGCTTTTTCCAGGAGCTGAGGCCAAACCAGACCCCATCAAAGGAGGCCTGCGACTGACCAGCTCCTTTACCTACAACTGTCTGGCAGTGAGTTTGTCTCTAAGTCTTACGCTATTCCAACGTTGTTTCTTTAAGAGTTTGACTCCACCTCCTGAATTTAACTTTGATAACTTGGGGAGGCCAAATATGGCCCTCCCTGCTTGCTGCTGATTGGCTGAGTCAGGTGTCTCCACATTCTGACTGACTAAACACTACCAGTGCAGGTAGAGCTGGAAAACAGTCTGGGTGGTAGACCTGGAGGAGTTTTTAAGCACTCACTGGGGTCATCACTTTATTATGGAAACATCTTGGAGTTTAGATGTCAGAGAAACCTTCTGAACCTGCTACGCCCGTGCCATTTGTAGAACTCCAAAGATCTCTACAGCGAGTGCTTGCGTACCTTCTGGACCTGTCCAAACTGCAGCCTCTACATGCCTCTGACCCCGCTGGAGCGCATGCATCACGAGGCCTCCTGCAGGCCGGCGGGAGAGCAGCAGCAGGACGACGGAGGTCAGAAATCCCTCTGTTTCTGCAGAGACGAGTTCATTTGTGCTTCAGCTGACACTAAGCATGGACTTATTTTGGGGTTTTCAGAGTCTGGAGAGGGAAAGTCAGCCCCTGCGTCGGCGTCTCGTCTCAGCAGAGTTTACCACTGTGACGTCTGTGATGAAGATCTGACCCTCACTTCCACGGAGATCCTCAAACATAAAAGGCAGCATATGCATTCTGCCAAGTAAACGCCACAAATCAAAGGCAATAAATTCTTTTTTTTAATGCAGCATTTGTACCTGTTTTTCCCCAAAAGTGTAAAAACCAAACGAGGATTCAGAAAAAGGTGGTGATGTGCACGAGTGACAGAGAAAGAAAAGACTGCATTAAAATATAGAGTGAGGGTTTAATAATGATACAAACCCACGATATGTAACACCTCAAAGCAGCACATTGGCACAAAGTCAGAAGTAAGACAGCACAGAAGATTAAAAACTCGTCTCAAAAAAATAAAGAATCAGAATAAATATCTTAATAAATAAATAAACAGGTAATATCTCATTAATTACTTTGAAACTAATAAGTACGTTCATGTGAAATATGCACATCGGCAGAAATCAATAAAAATTAAAGTTAATACAGAGTTACTTAGAAATCATAAGTTACTCATTACTCAAATCAAAAGGCACATTTATTAAGATGTAAGAATGGGGCCCGCAGTTTTGGTGACTGTCGGTTCTGAACTCTAACATCATTTCTGGACCAGAAGTTGCAAACTGTTTAATGGCTTTACTAGTTAAATCTGCACCATTAAGTGTGTCATTTGCAAATTGTTGGGAAGGTTTGGTGTGTGTGTGTGTGTTGGAGTTTCCTGCCTTTGAGGCAGCTCTTTTTGTCGTGTGGTTGTAAGTGGACCGTGGTTGTGTGCAGGCCGGCCTACAGTAGCAGTGAAAGCAGCTTTTCATCGCCGACAGTTTGTCCACTCAACCTGCTCGCTCCGTTTTTAAGTCACTTTGGATAAAAAAAGTTCTTGGCTAAAACCTAAAATGTAAAGAATACAGTGAAGCTTCTGAAAAGTTCATTCTACTGGAACTCCACGATCCACTCCGGGTAAAAATGAGAAGTCTACCTTCATTCGTGCACCTTTTTCAAGAGGAGGCTTTAAGTGTTTTGGATGTAATTCGTCTTCACTTGGATCCTGCCTGCAGTAACATCATCAAAACACAGAACAAGTAACGGAAAGTTGCATCAGAGTTCAAAACAAATAAATAAAACTGAATCCAATCTTGTAGCAGCGAGGAGTTTTGTTTTTTTGTTTTTTATTTTTGGCTTGAAGCAGCACAGCAAACTGACTGAGCTGCAACTAAAACAGACAAATGAGGGACGAAAACACCAAATGTAGGCAAAAATAAATCCAGTCTTCATGTGCTCTTCAGGACCAGTGGAGGGTTGAGAAGATTGTTTTAGACCCTGCCGCGACACTTCAGGTTCACTTAAGAGGCAGTTTCAGAATCCAGTAGTGTTAGGGCAGGACTTCTGATAAAAATAGCAGCGTTTTGATTCATTATAAAGCAACACTCGTTAATACAAGAGCCGTCCTGCAAACTCATCTTCAAGTTTAGGTTTTCTCGTCATCTATTTTACTTAGAGACGCCTCTTCCTGCCTAATATGTGCGTCTGATCTCAAACGCAGATCTATCAGATACAAAAATACTCCTCGGTTCATTGCACTTGTTTTTCGGAGACAGAGATGGGCTCTTTGCCCGTTTAGGGAACAATTTGAACAGGGGTGAAATGCGATGCTTTTGACGAGGAAAAAAATGAATTGTGTGCAAAGTGAGGAAGTTTACTGCTCGACACGCTCTCAGGAAAACACAAAAAGAAGTTTGGTTTCACAAAAAGGACCAGGACGTTTGTCATTGCAACTTCCCTTCACGATCATTGTCTCTTTGCATTTACGGCCTTCCAATGCTGGTTCTTACAACTACAAGACAAGATTTGTGGCCTTTTCTTTTCCTTGTTTTTTTTTTTTTTAGTGTGCTCTCTTTAATCCTTCCACCTCTGCCCCCCTGGACCAGGGTTTGAATAACATCTGAGGTAAACTTAGAGGTAAAGGGTGACATCTGCCCATCTGACCGATGAACACATGAAACTTCCACTGGAGTGAAAACATGGATGTGTGTGCTGTTTGGGAATTTTCTCAATGTGGTTTACATTTAATAAAATATACCAATTAAAATTATAACAATTATATATATATATATATATATATATATATATATCGATATAAACATCTGGTGTGTTTTTTAGAGTTTCTTTGTAAATTAAAAAACAAAAACAAACCAAAAGGACGTTTGAAACAGTGTACACATCATTGTTCCCTCTGCCATCCTCGTACTCAGCTGTTAATCCACTGTAAGGGCTCCAGGTGATTCCTGCACAGCGTGACCCGAATGCAGCGCACCTGCAGCCGGCTGTAAAGAGGAGGAGCTGAATGCAGTGAAAAGGCTTTGGAGGTCTGCTGGGAGCACCGTGCGCCTCCTTCCGTCACCGCAGGTGCCCCTCCCGCCCCTCAATCCGGGGGGTTCCTGCCTCCCACCCCCCCAGCCTGGCCCCATCATCGGACGGCTTTGTGCTTGCCCCCGCAGCAGCCGCACCTCTCCCCACACCGCAGGCAGGCGCGCAGAGGCAGGTAGCAGCACATGCAGGGCACGAAGAGCGACAGGGCCAGCAGGGCCAACCAGCGCGCGCAGCACAGGGGGTGCGGGTGCCCCCCCAAAGAGTCATCGCACGAGCAGGGCTCCCAGAACTCCCCCTCGGAGTCCGACATGCAGTGGTAGAGCAGGCTCTCCGCGCACCACACGCACGTCCACTGGCGCAGGCAGTGCAGCGCCGGGTCGGGGGCGTCCCTGCAGCGGCCCCGCCCGTTCTCCGACACGCTGAACACGGAGCGGCAGTAAACGCAGCGGGACGAGCAGGACGACGACGCCTGCGGGCACGGGCTGTCGTCGTCGGGCGAGATCGCCCCGGGGTCGCTGCTCCCGCCGCCGGCCCCTCCTCTTTTCCGAGTCCGCGAGCGGGGCGTGGCCAGGGAGGTGTGGATGCAGCAGGGGGAGGGCGAGCCCTTGCCCGTCTCCTGGGGTGAGCCGGCACCTGAGGACACACCTGACACGGCGTTGGGCATAGACATGCAGGTGGGCGACGACGACGACAGCCGCTGGGAGGCTTTGCTGTCCAGGCTCACGGTCACCTCGCAGCCCGCCGTCCCCACCCCCGCCAGCTCCTTCTCGAAGCGAACCACGCACAGGTCCGACTTGTCCTGGAGGCTCCCCCCGCCTCCGACTACCACACCTCCCGTCAGCCCCCCCACCATAGTCCTGGTGGCCCCCGCGCGCCTGTAGTCCTCGTAGCCGCGGGACCCCCACAGGTCTTTGCACGGGTCCACGCTGCGCAGGTCTCCCTCCTCCAGCAGCGAGATGGTGGGTGAGAGGGGAGACAGGGGGGACGAGGCAGGGGGCCCCACAGGAGGGGTGGGTGGAGCAGGAGGTGGGGGTGGAGGCGCGGGGGGATTCAGCACAGTTTGCGAGAGCTGGTGCAGTCCTGGTCTGCTGTGGATCTGCAGAGAAGGGTGTAGGGTTACACGGCGCGCCGGGAACACAGTGTTCTGCTGCAGCGCGCATGCACAACACGCGCGCATCTCATCATCTTCTGGGGGTGGGGGGTGGATCCTACCTGAGCAGGTGTGTGAGTGGTGACGCCATGGCTGGATCCAAAGCTGAACTCCTCTGGCCGCACGAAACATGTGGATGAAGACTCGCTCGTTACTATGGTGATGGGTTTGGGAAGCATCTCCTTTCTGCTGTTGGACGACGACTCGCTCCCTGTGTGGGACTAGCAGAGGTTACAAGTCAGAACCGCCCCGAAGGTGCAGGAGCTGCTCCTCCTTAAAGCATACTCACGGCCTGCCCGTCGTCCTCGGTGTCGGCCTCCTCCGGCGTGGAGGATGAGGGCGAGTCGGAGCCTGGAGGACAAGGAGGAGAAGGATTCAAGAGGACCTCCTGGAGCTCCAGGGAGTCGGGGGAGGTGAAGCACTACGTACCTCTGTCCAGCTTGTCTATGATGGTCTGCAGCCCATTCTCAAAGGAGATGGCGTCGGCGGGACTCTGGAATGTAAGGCCAAACTTCCGGTCCTCCACCCGCCAGTGATGGAAGATGGGATTCACCTTGTTGTAGACCAGCCCCCTCTGCACGGCGCACTCCAACACGGGCTGGGGACACAACCAAGGTCATCATCATTCAAGAGGAGAAGAAATAGAGCCGCCGCCACCCTCATGGCACCATTGACTGTAAAAACATTTACGGCACCAAAACACATCCCAGAAAGCAAAAGGCATCTTAAATCACCAGGAAAACCGCTGTTGTTTGCGCCTTTGTTTCCCATTGATAGTTGTAGCGAACTGGACAGAGCGGGTGTGACATCATCTACAGAGAATACCTTACCTCTGGCTCCAGCCAAATGAAGCCAACTCAGTCACTAGGTTATTCAGACAAATAAAATGACTGAGTAATAACTGCCTATTTCTCAATAGAAGTCAACGGGATCTCTGGGAACCAGCTGGTACTTCCTGTTGGAACGCAGGGGGAGGAGTTGCTCAGTCCAGTTCTCTATATGCCATTTATGATATATTTTGCTTACGATATAGCCATGACAAGCAATGGCATTTTAGCCAAAATGTTAGTTGTTTACAGCGTTTTTTTTCACTGATTGTTAATAGAGAACTGGACAGAGCGGGTGTGACATCGCTTACAGAAAAACGCCTTTCCTCCAACTCGCCAAAATGTATCCAATTCAGTCACCATTTTTCCATGAAACAGAAGTCTTTTGGACCACACGACAGTTACTGTTCTGTGTCGGTCTGAGTCAACGTTCCTAAATGAGTATTAAGATTGGACACATTTTTTCCGTTAAATGTTTGGTAAAATATTCAATCTGAATACACGCAAGCCAACCCTTGTCCAGGACCAGGGAACCGCTGTCGAACCCATATTTTGAGGTGGTCTCATTTCATTTCCAATTGGACTGGGGTTCGGTTTGCTCTGAGATTCCTATGTCTGGGAGCGGAATAACTGGTCCAAAATGAAAGTCATGTGATGTAAATCTATTAGGAATACAGCCACTGGTGAGCCATGGACAGATTTAAAGCATTGATTGTCGAGTCATCAAAGAAGAAATAAGTCCAATTGTTGTGCCGCTCCTCTGACTATCTCTTGTTATTTTGACCCGCTTCATATTTCTGGCCAATGACTGAAGAAATCTTCTGTGTTGTTTACAAGTTTTGGTCCGAAATAGAAAACTCTCATATGGATGCCAGTCTGAATACAGACTAAACACAATCTTATTCCAAACAAATTAGTGGACTCGAACCGAACCAAACGATTTTGCCAGTCTGAATCCACTCTATGGCAGCTAAAGTTGGCGGTCGTGAGTAAGCTTGTACAAAGGACACACCCCTTCCACTAAAAGCTGGCTCGGGAGAATCTGTCATTCAAATGTTTGAGGTGGGGTCTACCACATTATTTTACTAAGATATCTGATTGGTCAGTTTATAAGCTGCGATAACGTGAATATATCATGAAAAATATCAGGCTTAGCAGGAAGTTGTTCAGAAAAATGTATCAGAGCAGGAATGGTTTATCTGACAAATAATGACTGAGTAATAGCTGTCTATTCCTCAATTAAAGATCTTTGGGATTTTTGCTTCTTGGAGCCAGCAGGCACTTCCTGTGTGTAACATGAGGGGGAGAGAAATCGCTCAGTCCAGTTTTCTATTTACCGTCAACGTTTTTTCCTTGTGAGTTTTGATATATTTCGCTTGCCATACAGCCACGACACACGCACGCACTCACTGCTCGATCTCTCAGGCGCTCTCCTCGTATGATGTACTCTCTCCGCCCCCTGCCGTCGTGACTCCTCCCCTTACATATGACCACATGGCTGAGGCCGCCACCTCCGAGGGGCACCCAACCGCCACTGGAGTCATCACGTGTCATCACCACGGCACGAACACGCACACTGTTGAGAGGAGAGGAGGGCAGAACAATGAATAACAGACAGTCCTGCAGGGAGGAAGGTTCAGCTTTCATTAAAAAAAAAGGCACAGATTTTCTATGAATGAGACACAATGTGACTGCAGCGTGAGCGCGCAAAGGAAGGCCTCGCGCACAGGAGCTAATGTAATCCCAATTCCTTTGTCATCTATACTCAGAAAAGCCCAAATGACGATGAAGAAGAAAAAGCGTCGTGGTGATGGAGATGTCCACATGAGGAGGAAGAATGAATGCACGTGAACGTTTCAATGAACGCACCCATTCGCAATCAGAGGCCACAGTATTCTTGCAACAACAACAAAAAAAGCGTTCGGATGAATAATTTAGCGCCGCGGCTCGACATGTGCATGAAATGCACACAAAGCAGCGCATATTTCGCCGTTTCCAACCTCTCCGACTGCACATTCGCTCAGCTTCTCATTTTTCCATTCCGCCCCTGCTGCACGCGCTCATTAGCACGCGCCGATATCATCTTATATGTATTTTTTTATGAATGGGGACGAAACCGAAGCGCATCCAGAGCGGCCCTGCATGCATGCATGCATCCATGCACGCGCGCACCGGAGAGGCCTAAATACAATGCACTCGCGTGTGAACAAAAAGGAAAGGGGGGGGACTGAGGAGGAGGAAAAAAAAAAAGAAGAAGCGACGAGTGGGTGAGAGGATGGAGAGGAAACGAGATGGGGGGAGGGGTCCGATTAGAAAAGGGAAGAAGGAGAGGAGGGGTGAGGGAAAAAAAAGCACATTTCATTCATAAAGTTTGGCTTTAAAAATCATAATGAAACCCCGAGACACGTTGATAAAAATCACAACGCCTCCATCCCTCCCTCCTTTTACTGTAGGTTGTCTTGAATGACGCGATTCTGGCCCCAAACTCGCCATATCTCGCCCTTTTTTTCTTTCCCCACCTCCATGCATTTTACACATGGACACATTTCCTGATTTTTTTCATCCATTTGAATGGTGGCGTCGCTTTGGGTTTTTATTTATTTATTATTGATATTATTTTGAAAAGTGCGTTTGTTTTGGTCCAAATTGGCCGTGCCTGTGCTGTGTGAAAATCCGGTGGAGGCTCCGGCTCCACATGTAGGTGGGTGAGCATCTCTCACGTCCTGGCTGTGGGATATGTCAGAAACGGGGTGTATGCTGTTGATTCAAGACTACGTAATGGTGTTTTTATCCACGGCTCAGCTGTGCAGCAGCGGCTCGGATGGAGCCGGGATGCTGTGGCTTATTGGTGGACCGTTTGACGCCGCCGCTGCCGCGCGTTCAATTCTATCCTGGCGTGTTGCTGAAGGATGTGCAGTGGTAATAAAATGAAAGAAAATTATGAAATGTAAGGACTTACTCGCCCTCCATGGCTCGGTGTTGCCCGCCGCTTGCAGCAGCCCACCCCAGGGTCTCCTCTCTCCCTCCTTTTTGTCTATCCTCCTTTCAGGAAACACTCGGAGTCAGTCACATTCTCACCCCATCAGCTCTCATTTTGCCCTAATCTTCCTCCGGCTTTCTCTGTCTCCACCTTGATGTCGTTTCGGTGTATCAGGATAGGCTTGAGGTTGCAGCAGCCATTTTCCGCTGGCAGCATCCTCCCTCTCTCCCTCCCTCTCTCCTCCACTCCCTCGCTCCCATTCTCTCCCTCAGTCTCTCTACCTGGCCTGTGCCAGCAGATCCGCACTAATCATTGACAGCATCGCGGCTGTAGGTGAGCCCCAGTGTTTCTCAGAAACCACGTCTGAATAAAACCCAAACGAAGGGGCTGAAAATGCGCATGGAGGTGTTATTTGGCCTGTATGACAAGCTGCGTCAATGACCTCTACCTCTTCCACTAATAAAAGTTTTAATTTCATTTTTTTGTAAAATTAACTTTCTAGTCAAATATGTTAATACTGCACACTTTTAATCATCTTTAAATTAATTTTACACTGTAAAAACATACTATGAAGGGTTTCAGCACCATGGAGAGCAACAGTTTCAGTTAAAACGATTATTTAAAATGATTCTTACTTTGCATAAATCTAATCATGTATTATAATTGACCAAATCCCAATTTGCAATGGATTTTTCTTGACTTATTATAAAATTTAGCATGTGTTATACTATATTCTCAGAAAGTTAACTTCTGTTGGCCGTTATACATTACACAGTTGGAAAACACAATGTTTAAAATTATCCACATTGGAGGACATTGTAATGTCAATGTTATCTTTAAGAAATGCATGAATAACATAATTATGATCAAAAATACACATTAAATAATTTTTGTTAGCTTTTATTCAGCAATTTTTTTTCCACTTTAAAGTTGTTGATTTGGGGGTATTTTCAGAACCAAGGACAGTACCACCCACCAAAAAAGTACCTCAAAACGATGCCGTCATTCCCCCAAAAAACAAAAAAAAAAAGTTTGTCCACAGTGACTAAAGTTGGTGTGGTGACATTTAAGGTAGCCAACTAACTCACATTCTTAAATCCTGCTTTTAGTAAAACGTGAGAACATGGTCTACCTTAAAAAGGCAGAAAGGTGGTGCTGTTTCGTGGCGTTGAACCGCATTTCCCACAATTCCCTAGTCTTATATTAAACTCTGGCTTCATAATTTAAAATGTAAGTGCTCTTCTTTTCTTAAATATAATACTGTTAGCTCTATATTTTTCAATTGTAGTTACTTTCTAATAAATAATTAAATCGTCAGTAAATTTACTTTTAATCAGATAAAAAACAACCCATATTTTCCACTTCAGGAAAAGTTAGCGTTTATTATATATTCTGTTCTATTCATCATTAATGGACCAACTCTGACATGTCCTTTATTGTTGTGTTAATGTCATAATTTAATTTTATTTCAGATTCTTTACATACACAATGAAGAATCAAAGAAAATGTAGTAAATACGAGTTATTTTTAAATATCTGAGTAAAAGGTACTGATGTAAGTTAATTACAAATAGAAGATTCTGAAGAGATGCTTGTGTGAAAACAAACATCTCATGTTTGTTCATTTGCCAATATTTTCTTGACAGTATAACATTAATTTTGGAGCATTACCTTGCATGATTCACCTAAACTTGATTTTTTTCCAAAAAAGTTTAAACTCTGTGCATTTTAGCAAATTCAAACTCCATTACTCTTTTGCATAAACTTTTTTTTTTTTTTTACATATTTCTAACAAAATGTATCATATGTATATTAACTATAACTGAGAATGTATCAGATTGGCTCAATTTTATGTTGCTAAATTTTAATAGCACAACTTAAAGCATGTCTGCATGGAGTAGCTGTCAGTTATCAAAAATAGCTAAACTGTAATAAAACAAACTGCAAGAAGACAAAAAAGAAAGTAACATTTCAATACAACACCACCAAAAAAGAAGAAAGCAAAAGCAAGCAAAATATTTCCATAACTAATATGATATACTAATATGAAGTATAATTTTTAAACAAAATTTAATGACACAAACAAATCTGACTCAGGAAATAAAAGAGAAAATGACAGGGAAGATTCAGATATTTCAAAGTAAGAGCACAGAGAATGAGCACACATTTTCATAGTTTTAGTCTAATTGTGATTCCAGCTCACACAATTGTGAAGGAAAATAAACATACACAAGAAATTATGTCACTTGTTTTCTGAATCCTTTATTACATAAAGAACTGAAATACAGAATCAAGTAAAAAGCAGACAATCTAAGGAAAAAGTGGGGTTACTACAGAAAATCATACCAGGTTTCAGTGGAAACTAAGTAGTGAATGGATCTGAATATAGTTACTTTAGTTTCAAGAAGTTTAATAAGGAAATAAATGTCATGGTTTTAACTTATAAAATATTTTTGAAGTTGGACAGAAGGGTTGCAGAAGCACTGAGGCCTCCCAAAAATGAAAACTCACTCTTTTCATTTTGGTTCAGCATATTCTGAATAGAAAATACAAACCAGTCATATCCCTTATCAAAACCGCAGTTTAGAGCTGACTTGATGTTTCCTGGATCTGCGCTGTTTGTCTGAGAGTGTCTGTACACGGCTGAGTGTTCACGGGGGCGGATTACACAATCATTTCCAGCTGTCGTGCGTATTCGATGACCTGCTGTGCCAGCTCCGTGGAGGGGATGGTCACTTCTTCTGTCCGCTGCTGCTGACTGGTAAAAGAGTAACAGCCATCTGGGGTCTGAGTCCAGCCTCTCTGAAACCAAGATAGCAAATAAAAGAATCAGCTTCAGTTTTTTACATTTAATGTTTCCACTAAGAGGACAGATTTTTATTTCAAGTTTAGTACATTTTTTAATAGTACAGATACGTAGATTTAAGAGAAAAGAGACTGGAGAAGCATCAAATTATTTTAGCTTTTAACCAAACTATGAAAAAAAAAAAAAATGACTCTCATATGGTGAATGATGACTAAGTATACAATAAACAATTAGAAAAATGTATCTACTACACAAATCAATGCATTTCTGTAAATACATTTTGTCTCACACAAGACAACACCTGTACCTTTTTTGCATACTCTGTCATCTTTTTGGGAGGGTTGAAAAAAAGCACCCGGGTTGCCTCTGTGAACTGGATCTGCTCGTACGCTTTCTCTATGCAGCCTGCAATCTCGTCTCTGGAAATGACAAGAAAAGAATTTAGACTTATCCTAATTTATATGATAAATGATTTAAATTGTTTTCTAACATTATTTAATTGTGTTTAATTTTAAAAGCAAGTCATTTTCAACCTTTTTTTTCTGACTCCACATAAAATAAAAGTTTGAGATTAATTTGAATGGTTTACAGAAAAAAATCCAACTGTAAGGAAAAAAGTTTAATTTAGCCAAAAACTAAAATAAAAACTATCTAAAAAGTTGCTCCTTACCGAATGGTGTCAAGCAGGATGTCTATAAAAAAGGTGTAGCTCTCAGCAGGAATGTTGCCTTTTGCAAGAAATACCTTGTTGTAGCTACCTTCCATCAAGTACTGAAATCAAAATCAAAAGTTCAATATTTGTGAAGAAAACTTGTGAAACTGTAGAAAGCACATACATGTTCAGAACTTTTTAAGACAATGCAGTTTATTTAAATCTAACAAATAAAATATAGGAAAACTCACTTGATAAAAAGCTTTAGTTACATTTAAATCTTGACCTAGTTTAGCCAAAGTGTAGAAAGTATGCAAACATTTTATACATAGAGAGTGTCTGCCATGTCTTAGTTTTCACACAGATTTGACAAAGTCTTATGTTTCAGTATCTTACAACAAAGCAGAGCTTTTGTAAAAGGGTACATAAATGAAAACAAGGCCTTCCTAAATGTGATCCACAGCAACAATAAAGACAAATAAAACTTCTATTAGATTATTAAATTGTAAATTACTAAAAAAGATGGAGAAATGCTTCTTAATTTTGTCTTGTAGAAATACTCTTTTGCTTAAGAGTGAAATTACAATACCTGCTCTAAGGAAACTGGATGTCGGATGTATACGTTGGTCTGAATGTCTCGTGCACTCAGTCTCTCAAGTTCTGTGTGAAACTCAGACAGACGATTCTGTGAGAGCAGGAAGAGCAGGTTCAGTCCAAGCAGTTGGTGCATATAGGCAGCTTCAGGTAGTTCATCCCTGCATTAGAAAAAAAAAGAAGAAAAAAAAGTCAATATAATAAATCCATAAGTACATAACAAATTTCCATGAAAAAAAGCATTACTTGTAATCAAAGTAGTAGCATTTTAGTTGAGCCATGTATCTCTCAAAAGATGGGATGTCCTTCTTAAGGATGCTCCACAGTGCTCCAATTTCAAGGACATCACCTGAAACCAAGGCCACTGGGGTGATTTTGGTGGACGTCAATGCCATGTTTGAATGTCACAGTTAAATGTGACTGTACTCACGGGCTAAAATGAGCTGCTGTTTGGTAAGAGCAGGTCCACTGGTGGGCAGAAAGTTCAGCTCCAATAATGTAATCTGTGGGGGGTGGAAACATGACAATCAGTTGAATGAGAGTCTTCAAAAATATTAATATTTACTGAATATTATTGGACATCTAATGTCGTTTTCAAAATAAAATAAGTTAAAGCTAATTGAAAAAAAGAGATTAAAAAACGCAATAAATGTTTGGGTTAAAATTTCCCGGTAAAGACGGCAAAAAGCGCATTAGTTTCGGCCTTTTTAGACAAATATTTTAAAAACAATAATATTTGTTGTTCTAATATTGATATGTATTTTATTCACCAAAAGGAAAACTTTCCCCCAAAAAATATATATGTGAAAGGCAACGTTTACAGAACACTTCAAAGCAAAACACTGAAAACAACGTTAGCATAGCCCCCAATGAGCTAGCAATTTTAGCCAAGTCTGCTAGTAGCATAATTGATTTAAAAAAAAAAAGGAGGAGGGGGGGGGGGGGGGGGGAGACTTAATGGTCAATGTTTTTCTTTACCTTCAGCTTACTGAGAAGTTCTCCGCATTTGTTCAGGTTCGGATTCTTCTTATTCCACTCTGATTTTAGCATCTCATACAGAGCTGCGGTCTCTTTCAACGCCATGGTGAGTCTGCAAATTGTACGACACCGACTGTCGACTTACGGTAAACGGTTGAGAGTTGTTCTCGCTACATGAGGGCTGTTCTCGCGAGATAAGGGTTGGTGAAGATGGCGGCCTTCGGTGCAGAGCGGTGGCAGAGTGAGTTGCCGAACCACGATATTTTCAAAGTAATTAGAGAAAAGTTGGATTTGGAATCGAAGGACAATGAAAGGGGAGTCACGAAGAACCTTGCGTTTTGTTTGGGTGGGGACTTTTTCGTGTGGGACGACGAAGAGCGCGTGTTTTACACGACCAATTTGCGACAGTTGAACTCGGTGGAGAGTCAAAGCAGCGGGAAGTTTCAGACGCTGCTCTGCATCAACCCTCCCCTCTTCCAGGTGTGCCAGGTGCTGCTCAGTCCTACGCAGCACCACGTCGCCCTCATCGGGAAGCGGGGCGTCTCTGTTCTGGAGCTTCCGCAGCGGTGGGGCAAAAAGTCTCAGTTCGAGGGAGGACGGAACCAGATCAACTGCAGGACCATCCCGGTGGCCGAGCGCTTCTTCACCAGCTCCGCGTCGGTGAATCTGCGGCAGGCCGCCTGGTATCCCAGCGAGACCGCCGAGCCCCACCTGGTTCTGCTCACCTCTGACAACACCATCAGATTATACAGCTTGAAGTCTCCTCAAACTCCGGCTAAAGTTCTGCCCGTGTCGCAGGCGGATGACGACAGCAGCATCCACCCTCCCGTCAGATCTTACGCAGCATCTTTAGGTGAGGTCGCTGTGGCCTTTGACTTTGGGCCAGCTTCACTCCCTTCCCGGCATCTTCTGGCGCCAGGCTCCAGGGAGCAGGTGGTCTACCCTCTGTTCATTCTGTACGAGACCGGAGAGACCTATGTGAGCTACAGCAGCCTTTCCAACGGAGTCACCCTGAGCAGGCCAGCGGGACCCCTCCCCATGTATCCTGCAGCGGAGGACAACTATGGGTACGACGCCTGTGCCATCCTGTGCCTGCCCTGCGTTCCCAACATCCTTGTGATCGCCACAGAGACGGGTACTCTTTATCACTGCGTGGTGCTGGAGTCCGAGGAGGAGGAGGACACTGAAGCAGTGGAGAAGTGGACCAGAGGCACTGAGGCGGTTCCTGCTCTCTACGTCTTTGAGTGTGTTGAGCTGGAGCTGACGCTCAAGGTGGCGGCTGCAGAGGAGGAGGAGCCTCAGGAGCTGGATTTCACCTGCCCCATCAGACTTCACAGAGATGCCCTCTGTCAGCAGAGGTACCACTGCACCCACGAGGCAGGCGTGCACAGTGTGGGGCTGATATGGGTCAGCAAGCTGCAGAAGTTCCTGCAGTCCAGTGAGGAGGATAAGGACAGCCTCCAGGAGCTGGCGGCAGAGAAGCGCTGCATTGTGGAGCACATCTTTTGCTCCAGACCGCTGGTGACCAGCCACTCCGCTCCTGTGTGCGGGTTTTTGATCGTGTCAGACCTCGCATTGGGCGCCACCATGATTTGCATCACCAGCACCTTTGAGTGCATCACCATGCCCCTCCTGAGCTCCATCCGGCCCTCGTCCCCACCTCTCCTCTGCTCTCACCTGGGCCTGAGCTCCACCAGCTCCCCTCTGCGTAGGCTCGCCGAGGACTCCTTTGAGCAGCACATTCGCAGCATCTTGGCCCGCGGCTCCACTAACCCTCTCGTGCTGAAGGCCGGCGAGAAAGACACGTCTCCTCCTCCTCAGGAGTGTCTGCAGCTCCTCAGCAGAGCCACGCAAGTCTTCCGCGAGGAGTACATCCTGAAGCAAGACTTGGCCCGGGAAGAGATGCAGAGAAGGGTGAAGCTCCTGACGGGACAGAAGAACAAGCAGCAGGAGGAGCTTAGCCAGTGCCGGGAGGAGAAGAAGAGCCTGAGAGAGATGGCTGAGAGGTTGGCCGATAAATATGAAGACGCCAAGTATCGACAGGAAACCATCATGAACAGAGTCAAGAAAGTTCTGTGCAGCCTGCAGAACCAACTGCCAGTCCTGTCCAACAGCGAGAAGAACATGAGGAAGGAGCTCCAGGCCGTTAGCGACCAATTGAAGCACCTCAACAACTCCATCAAACAGGTGTCCATGAAGTTGGAGTACCAGAAGACCCAGGTGGACAAGGACACGCCGGCCACCAGGGGAACGGTGTCCCTCAACGCCCACCAGAAGAAGGTTGTGCAGGACGTCCTGCGGGAGCAGGGCCAGCAGATCGGTGACATGATGAAGCAGATCAAAGACATTAAAAACCACTTCAGTTTCTAAGCATTTCAGATGTTCCTGGGGGGTCAAAGAGGACCCTTCAGACCCTGCTATAAATAAAGAGCTACTTTTGGGGACACTGAATAAGATTTTGTGCAGCAGATATTTGATTCAAGGCATTTTACATACAATTTCACTGGTTTTTTTTTTTGGTAGAATTGTTTGTTCCATAAAAAACATCACTCTTTTTAAGTAACTAAGAACAGAAAAACAATGTTCTGACAGAAAAGACAGATATTTAAAGCCAAACTCGAATGCCCGTCTTTTTTTATTTTTTGAGCTTTATTGATTTTTGTGACAAAAAATAAACTTCAAAGTTGTTTGCAGTTGTTTTTCACTCAGTCACATTTTAATTTCACTAGATGTTTGTCAAACGCCGTTGGATTGTGTTGTTGAAGTGCCCAGTGATTGTTTAATTATCATGATACCACTTTTAGCCAACATCTTAAAAGAAACTTGTCATTTTCTAGGACCTAGTTTCTGCAGAGCAGCAGGAGTTCATTAGGATTTCACCTCTGAGTTGTGAAAGGGAATGTTGGCATGTAGCAACCCCGCCACCCTTCCCCTCCATGTTGCTGAGAGCTCAAACGGGGAGCTTGTGGCCCGCCCAGCGTATTTTCTACATCACAAATAACCTCTTTCTCAAACAGCATTTTTTTTGTCCGCTCCTAATGGAACTTTATAAATGCAACTTTAAGCTTAATTTTTTAAAGTAAATGTCAATCATCAGAAAAATGCCACAACAATTTGCTAAAAACACAATTTTCCTCAGAATAGGTCTTTAAAGGTACTGGCTAACTTCTAAAACACCAGATTTGAAAGCAACCTCTGTTTTAGCAGAATTTCTCTGCTTCAGTTACGCTGAAGACATTATAGATTTATCCTTAAAGGAAAAGTAATTTATTTTTCGACCTCTGATTGTAAGATTGCAGGTTGAATTCCCACCTTACCCGCCCATGTGACAGTAAAGCGCTTTGGGCCTTCAAGGAAGGTAGAAAAGCGCTATACAAGTATACACCATTTACCATTTCTTTTCTATGAGAAAAGGATGAACCAAAGTTGTAATGATAGAAAATGTCTGGTTTGGCTTTCTTAAAATTTTTAAATCTGTTACAGCAGGAAGATCTGATTTGACACAAGGTGCATTTTATTTTGAAAGGAAATTTTAAAAGGAAAATAAATAGAAATTGTATGTATAGAAAATTAAAATGCTTGTCTTTCAAGTATTGTAAACATTCAAAAGCATTTCATAGATAAAGGGCTTAATGGCCACAAAAACATGTAAGTTCTTCTATACAAAAACTTTGTGACTCACTGGGTTTCAGTCTAAGATACTGGACTGTATAGCTCTTTTAATTGGAAAGGCTGCACAGCCATGATTGAAGGGTTGAGTTTTTCATTATTTTTTATTACAAACTGATAAAATAAAAACAAACACATAAGTACTATAATGATTGACAATATTCAACATTTGAAATAGGCTTGAGTGAAAATGAAACAAGTCCCTTTTTGTCAATTCAAACTAAACTTAAATTTTTTTTTTCACAGAATTACAACAAATAAACATTGAAAACATTCAACTATGATCTAAAGTTTGTAGAAAAAGATATTCAGTCAATCTTGTGGACTTGCTTCAATCTATTTATTTTACAGTATTATCCTAATAACTGCTTTGAATTTTTTAATGGATTGACAACTTTTAGCGTCTTCCCTGCAGTTTTTCCAAATCTGAACCACTCTTGTGGAGATACAGTGGAGTCTGGCGTTTCATAAACATGTTTGATCCACTCAGACTAGATTTGTTATCTCTTAAATGGAAACATGAACCCTTGGTAATTGTTTTATTTTGAACATTATTTTGAAATCAGCCGGGTCTCCAAATGTTAGTAATTATTATTAGTTAAAGAGTGAGTCAGTTGGCTCTGTATAAGATGATGTGGTGATTATTCTTATGGCTTTTATTTTGGAGGTGAAAAATAGAGTTTACTGTTTTATGTGTTTCCTCACACCTCTGCAAAAAGGATAATGTATGGAAGGATTACACAGCAATGTCAAGTGTTCAGTGATGACTGATTTAAAAAAAATCTTTAACTTTGTGAAGAACAAATACTGGTTTTGATATTTTAGATAAGTGTAGCTCTTTATGAACTGCCTGCTTCAGGACGAGAAGCAGAGGCTCTTCATCCACCAGATGTCACCCCTCTGCCGGGCGGCAGGCCTCTGTTTTCTTTCCACTGGTTAGGAATTCCCCACATAGAGACTCTGACGTATGAGGAGACCCCGGTTTTGTTGAGTAAGCGTTGCTGTGGGGGATCCCCGATGTCGGCGGGGTCGTCTGCAATGACCCGAGGCCTGCTTGCAGCTTCATCTTCTGCTGTTCTTACAACCCTCTTTGTTGGATTTGAAAGGTCAACATTTGAAAGGATTTACGTCTCATCATCTATAAATCGACGTCCCTCTTTATGACTTATCTTTCATCAATAAATGATGTCCAGAAGTTCTTTTAAAGATGGTGATTCTCCTGCACAGATGTGCAGCAGAGCCTGCAGGATTCTGAAGGTCATGCTCAGACACGCATGAAACAGGGGAATACTGTTAAAGTCTGTAATAAAGGTGCAGTGTTTAGATCCTGGGGATAGTCAGTTGACCCTAGGAAAGGGGATATTAATAACTCCTGGGCCAACCCACCGCATTCTTTACATGTGAGTCAGCTGAGGAGGAAAGAGCTGGATCGCCTCTGTTTCTCATTTGTGGTTCTTTCTATTGGAGGAGGGAGGCGCGGAGGCTGCCTCTTTATAAGGAAACCTGGAAGAGGGACGCACAACTGTATGGGGGGACTAGGAACCCTCAGGAGAGGCCCAGACAGAACCATGAGAGTGGAACTGATCTCTGAAGGGAGGAAGCAGTTTGTACGAGAGGCAGGAAAAAAAAGATGGCAGGAATGAGACGGGAGAAGGCTTCACACACTTGTGGTTTGTGGATTTGGCAGTGGAGAGTGTGAGTCACTGTTGATCTGGAGAAAAAAAAAACAAGTGAAGCTACGCAGAAAAAACAAAAATGAACTCATTTGTTCCTTCTTCTTTTTTTTTTTGCTTTCACTGACTCACTTTTTCAATCTTTCCAAAAATGTCACCTAGGAGACAAACCACAGTCAAGAATTTTTATTCAGTTTGCAATAATCAATAATGTGGAGCTGTGCACAGTAGTCAGGAATACATTATTCAGTCTCAGCATGTACTTTACACAAATAAGGGTCTCGCTCCTTAGACATTCAGAACAACAGAAAAGGTAAGAATAAAATTAAAAGTTTGCTTTGAAGTATAGAAGCATCAAACTGGTTATTAGGTGTGCGCTGCTAACTTTGAATAGAAAATATTTGTAAAAAATAAAATAAAATAAATGGTTTCAGCAAATAGATATTTTGGTTGGAATGACAAGCGGTCATTCTTCCTAACGGGAGGGTTTCAGCTTTTGTCCGCAACTTCTGAGTAAACACAAAAAAGCAACAAATTTAAAAGTTAAACGACAGAAACATTGAATCTGTAACTTTTTGAAGACCCACTCCGGTGAAAATGGTGTTTTAACATGTTTTTGTTGTATTTTCTGATGCTGGAGGACAAATATTAAGAAAATGAAGTGTAAAAATGCTGTGTATTTCTTTGTCCAAATAGTTCTGAATCAGGAGCAGATGAAAAAATGCCGTTTGGAAAAGGGCGTATTTATGACGTAGAAAATACACTGAGTGGGGTACAAGCTCCCTGCTCCGCTCCATTCTGATGCATCCACTTACAGACAAATAGATCCACGTACGTCTTTGTTTTCTTCGTCCGAGCTGGCATCTGAATTTTTGTTGCACCGCTGATGTTGCGATGGAGGGGCTGTAAGTTCGTGGGCAAACAGTCCCACCCACAACTCAGGTGAATTTCTAATGTTGGATTCACGCCAAACGCAATTCTCACATCAAATCTGTACCTCTTGATGCTGCTGTCGCCTGTCCAAAAGTGTATTTATGAGCTTGATGTCCCAGACGAGTGTGGGAGCTTTGAATTAAGTTTGAACGCAGAAGACAGCAGATTTTATGATTCTAGCTAAAAACGGCATAATCATAATTAAAAGACCAGTGGGAACGCTTTGGAAATAGATCAAAAGATGACCGGAGTGGGACTTCTAAATCACAGTGACACATGAACCTCAGTTTGTTTAGTCGTGCAAGAGTCTGAGGGAAAGCTACAAAAGCGTGACGGACAGCAGAGAGCTGCAGAAACTGCAGCCGGTTTACGCGTCCGAGCCCTTCTGCCTGCGTTTGGATGGGGGGACCAGGCGGTTGGGCAGCTCGGGCGGCAGGCCGTGGCCCTCCAGCTTCACTTCAATCAAGTGGCTGGCCAGGGCGAATTCTTCATCATCCAGCATGCCGTCACGGTCCACATCCGACAGTTTCCAGATGCGACCCAGCACCGAGTTGGGCAGGCGAGAGCTCACCATCCAGTCTTTAGCCTTGTTGCCGCTCAGTTTGCCCTCATTGGGGGCCAGATTGTAGAAGATTTCATCGTATTTAGGCTTGTCTTTGGTCACCACCCAGTCTTCCTCCTCCTCACATCCCTCACCGTTCTCCTTGGCGAAGGGATCGCCCTCGTTGAAAGGTCCGGCTCTGGTTCCCAGGAAGGCGCCACCCTGCACACCTGGCTGGTCACCAGCTTCCAGCTCTTCTTGCCTCAGGAGGGGCATCAGCTTGGCAATGTCAGAGGAGAGCAGCTCATCCAAAGCTGCCATCAGATTTGGCTTCAGGGTTTTGAACTTGGTGAAATCATGAACCATCAGTTGCTCCTATAATGATGCATTAGGCACAAGATAGTCACCATATTTCACTGAAGCTAAAGTGGATGATGGAGCTGATCCAAGATGCTCCAGACATGAAGACCACTGAACTGAACTGACCTGCATCTTTGCACAGTCTGGGAAGTCTCCAGCTGAAATGTTGTGCTGCAGCTGGATCTTGGAGAAAATGACAGGCAGCTGGTAGATCAGATTCTTCTTTTTATTGTCCTTCCTGAACACAGAGGGCATCTCCTGCTTCAGATAGCTGATGATGTGGGCATGGACCTGCAGGAAAAGCACAGCAGACATTTTCCCATCGTCTCACTGGAACAGAGCGTATTCTTTGCCTTCCTGTCACTAATCATCGGTATGTCTCCCACCCTGACGAGGCGGGCCCTCTTGACCAGGTCGTTGAGTTTGCGCAGAGCTGCGTTGCGAGGAAGGTTTTGAATGTCGGCGAACAGATCCTCCTCTTCCAGCTCAAACAGCTTTCGGTTGTCTGTCACCATCAGCGGTTCTGACCAGAAGGAGCCGATGTAGACGCGCAGAACCTCCGGGGTGCCAAACACCTTTCCCAAAGACCACATCAGCGCTCCGTACACCCTCATCAACTGCTGGGTGCCCACCATGTCTGCTTTGTTGAGCACCACGCGGAGCTTGTCTTCGTTGCCTTTGAGAGCCCCGATGGCCTCAGAGAACTCATCGGAGATCTCCAGTTTATGAGCATCAAACAGCAGGATGATGCGGTCCACACGCTCGGCAAACCAGCGCAGCACGGCTGGGAAGTCATAACCTGTTTGAACCAAAAGGTTGACATGATAACCAAAAGGAGCTCACAGCAGATCATGCAGGAGACACTGAACTGAAGGAAACAGGAGAGGAGAGACGGTCAACGAAGACACAAACCTGTCATCAGCTTCTGATACATTTCTAAAAGCTGCTTCAATTCAAGAATTCTGAACTTTAACGTCCTGTTTTGCTTTATTAATAAAATATTTTTCCACATTGTTTTTTGTGCCTTCTCTGGCCTTTTTTGAGGCATTTTCAAATGGAGTTGCATGTAAGTAAATTACATCAGCATCAAAGGACCAGGAATCTACAAATTTGGTGTGAGCTGGGGTCAAGTCCTGCTGGAGAATTAAATCAGCTGTTCCATTAAACTGGTCAACTTAAGGAAAAATGGAGTGCTTGGGTTTTCCTTCCATAAAACTTTCCAAAAATGCGCAGCACTCAGTGAACATCCAGCTTTTTGACATTGACTTTTTTTGTTCTACCTTCCTCATTTTATTTATCATAAAGTATTTGTCAGTCACTGATTCTGCAGTGTCCAGGCTGTCCTGCTTAAATGTTGAGGTCTGTAATGTTCATCACTTCAACTGTGACAGACTGTAAGAAAATGATCCAGGAAACCACATAGTTTGATTCTGAAAGAATTTATTTGTGTGAGGGGGCAGAAAATAACTATTCAGGCAATCACAATAGTTCAGCTCAATATTTTGTAAGCAACTCTGGTTGGTTCTTGCATGTTTGAATTCACTGCTGTTTTGGTCCATTCTTCCATGCAGATCTTCTCAAGAGCTACAATGTCTTGGAGGTGTTGCTAGACGACACTGACTTTCAACTCCATCCTCAGATTTTCTGTTGGATTGAGCTCCAGAGACTGACTAGAACACTTCAGAACCTTAAAATGCTTTTTACAATGCCACTCCTTTGTTGTCGCCATAGTGATATTTGTGATCCCTGTCCTGCTTGGAGATCCTGCCACGTTCTCACAGTTCTCACTGATGGAAAGAGATTTTTGCCTAAATTATCATCATACATGGCTCCATTCATCCTTTCCTTCTGATGAATCAGTCGTCCTGTCCCCTTTGCCGAACAGCAGCCCTAAACTATGATACTTCCACCCCCATGCTTCACAGTGAGTACGGCGTCCTTGGGATGTAACTTAGAATGTTTCTCCTCCAATCACAGCAAGTATTTTTACCAAAGAGAGTCCCAGCTCTCTTCGGGTCATTGACAGTTCCCCTGTGTAATTCTGGACTGCATCCTCATTTGCTTAAAATCATTTGTTCTCCACCTTGAAGTTCCAGATGGAGGGAGACTGTCAGTGATCTTACAGTTGATCTTGTCTCATCCAGCGGCTTGGTTATTGTAGATTAATTCATTCCAGTCTTGTTCAGGTGACAATCTTTTATTTAGTGTCCTTCGACAGCTCTTTGGTCTTGGTCATGGTGGAGAGGTTGAAGTCTAATTGTTTAAAGGTGTGGTCAGGTGTCTTTTATACAGACGGGTTAAAACAGGGAACATTAACACAAGTAACCAGTGGAGCTTCTAAAAGATAAAATAACAGGTCTGTGAGGAACAAAATGTCTGCCCTTTTGTAGGTAAATACTTATTTTCTGCACCTATATAGAAATCAATAATTTTTAAAATGGTTCAATGTGATTTCCTGGATTCATTTTTGTACATTCTGAGCTAAAATGTTTCTAGGATGAACATTCCATTCTCTTTCATCCTTAAAGTGGGACAGCTTGCAGAAACCATGACTGAAGTCTTCAACATTTAATATGAAACGATACTTAAATTTTCTGAGATTTTACATGTTGTTTTTCCTTTAGTTTTCATTTTAAAATAATGCTTTTTTAATAAGGGAATTACTGATAAAAAAAAATAACATTTTACTAAAGCTAAAATATATTTAGATGGACGTGTATGTGATGGAGGTTTAAAGTCCTGTAATTGCATATAAATAAGATAATATATTTCTTAAATTATATGCAATACAGTCACCCATGATTTATTATTAAATATATGAGAATTGTGTTTGAAATGTGTTATAATTGTGTGCAGTTTTCATGTTTATCTTCTGCTGAGACTCGCCGATCTTGTTGAGGTATATAAAGAAAATCTAAGAGTATGTTCAATTTTGAACCTAATCACTTACCGGTACACGAGTATTTCATACCTTTTCCTCAACGTTTTGGACTATAAAAGTTATAATTTTGTTTACATTTTCTTTTTGAAATGTTTTAAATTAACTTGGAAAAGTTATAGAAGCTGGAATTATGTTTTTAGAAAGATGTGTTGAGATGTTTTTGGATGAAAGATAAACATTTCGAAGATGAAGTCAGTAAAAAAGAAGTGGTTCTGGAAAGGGTTGGATGACCTTTTGAACTTGTTAGTTCTTCATGCAGACCGGTTTGATTGATGGGTTTCATGGCAGAGGAGTGAAGTGAAAATGCTTGCGAGGTTTTTTCTAAACAAACACATTCCTCCAGATGTGCTAAGTTAATTCTCCGGCTGCCTCTGCTCTCAATCAGGGTTTTTATTGCTCCTCGCTGCAGTGCTGAGATGGATGCTGCTCAGCTGCCAAGTCTGGCTACGACGGAGCAAACTGGTTCCATGAGTTAGCCAGGCGTGCCAAGGAGATGAGATTGTGAGCTGATGATCAAGAGGGCGTGTCTTCAGACCTCCCCTCTCCTCACCTTTCTTGCGTCCCTCACCTCGGCTCACTCTCTGCTTGGCCCCGGACAGGATTCCTGGCGTGTCGATGATGCTGATGCTCTCCAGAACCTGGTTGGGCATTTGTGCACACTGGAATCTGGTGCATTAGAGGAAAGTTACAAACTCTTCTGTCATTTATGATTCTTTTTCTGTTAAAAAAAAAACCTTTAGGAACTATTTTTTTCAGCTCTCCCCCTCTCCCTCAGCAGGCCATTGTGTTCATTCAAGGCTCGCTTTGCTCTGGGCTTCCTGAGGGAAAATGACCATTACTGCCAGAATCGAACAATAACTCCAGCTAACGATGTGTGGCTTAGAACAACAGCACGACTTCCTGTAGTTTAAGGGCTTAACGAGCCCACCGGCTCCCAGAACAGGAAGTCAACGCAAAAGTAGAGTCGCAAACACGTTTGCAAACACTCCGATATGGAAAGAAGTGCTGCACAGTTGGAGGCCCATTGCCAAAAACTCTCAGTTCCTGTCACTCCTCGTCTGTGAAGGATTTCCATTCTCAAACAGTCGACTGCTTTCTTGCAAGAGTGGAAAAACATGTCGGCCGGTCAACGTCATCCTTGTCGCACTGTTTTCCCAAACTCTGTGACTGCAGAGCCCTCCGACCCTGCCTTTGAAACTGTGTACACATGATGTCTGAGTGCTTCAGCTTTCATTGCCCTCCCGGCTGATAGTGCTCCCTTTTTTCCACAAATAAGGAAAGTGCCTCCTCTCTCTGAAATTTGGCACAAGAACTTGAAATTCCAAAGGGCTCAAACACTTTCCACTACATCTTTTTTTGCCGACAAGCAGCGAAACGTTTCAAAGGAAGAAGATTTTTAAGTCCAGTTGCTATGACTCAACCTTCAAGACTCAAGACTGGCTGGCTGAGGGGAAACATCACACCAGGCTATGAGAGGAACCTCCTCTGCTCTCACCTGTTCAGGAAGGTGTTTCCAAATGGGTTGAGTTTGCGGAAAGGCTTGTTGGGGTCTACAATCAGGGCATTCCCTGGGATGACGCCCTCCACCTCCCCATGCATGATGGCGGTGAAGCAGTCAGTGGTGGGTTCGGGTCCCACCCTGCTCCCGGGAATGTCCTGCTCCAGTAGATACCTGCCAAATCCAGAATTTTCACCCCCCGAACGGGAATTTTTTTTTTTTCAATAAATCAAAGAAGATCTTACTTGATGAATGTTGTTTTTCCAGTCGAGTACTGGCCCACCACCAGGACCATGGGCTTGTTGTCAAAGTCTGCATCTTCCAGACTAGGAGAGTGGAAGTCATGGAAACCATAGTACTGCTCTAAAGGCAGCAGCTTCTTCCGGTACAGAGACTTCAGTCCTTCTGTCACAGTGCGGATCACCTCAGGCGCCTTCTTCACATTCTTTCTCCCCCAGCGTGACATGGCGATTGACTTATTGCAAACTTCTTTCAAAAATCGGTGTCAGCTGTGCGACAGCAGAACTTTGGGAAAAAACCTTCAGGAGTTTCCTTTACTTTTGTGAAAGTTTCTCACTTGCCTTCGAGATCTCCTCTGCTCACACCAGCAAGAATGACAGGACCCAGTTTTTGTTTGAAGTCAGGGGGTTTTCCCTGAAAGCAGACTCCAACTCCTGAAAGGTTGAAATAAATAAATGCAGAAATGAAATAAACATTTAGGAGCACCTAAAGGTAGTTTCCAGGGAGCACCAAAAAGTTTCAGGTGCACATTAGATAGTTTCCGTTTCCCACCGGAGATCTTCCAGTGCACACAAGATAGTCTGTAATGCACACCAGATAGTTTTAATCCACACAAAATAGACTCTAGTGTGCATCAGATAGTTTTCAGTGCACACTAGATGCTTTTTGTTGCGCATGAAAAACCAGTACAATATTTTTGTAAAAGAAAAACTGTCGTAGAAGAAATAAAGGTTCTTGCTTTGAATGGAAAAAGCTGGTGTTCATGCAGGAGACCCAGCCCAACCCAACCCAGGATTTGCTCAGACAAGGCTCACATCGTTGCTCAAAGTGAGTAAGACATTCCTTTAGTCCCCTGCAGTTCAGTGGAAAAATCAAAGGCGTATGTGACCACTCTATGTAAGGAAAGGTTTTTAGGATGGAGTGTGCATGAAAAACATCTCAAAAACTATCTTTTATGTAAGCAGAAACCCAGACTGTGAGCATCAGCAAAATGACACTAATGGGAAAAGCTCAGAAATATGTCAGCAGACAATTATTTGAGCTTTTGTAGTTTATATTGCATTTAAAAGATATCAGTCTACAAAAAAAAAGAAAACAGGCTGCAAAGCTGTGCTGTGTCACAAGACCCATGGGGAAAGAGTTCTTGTGAAAATGGCAAACCCCCAAGAAATATTTTTATGTTGCGTTGCCATAGCACACAAACACTTTCTGCCACTCAAGCCAAATGACAAAGAAACCCAAGTTTGGTTTAGATTCAGAGATCAGTTTTTGTGGCAATGGTAAAAGCTTTTTGTGTGGCACACTTTACACACAGGCTTCAAACAGGGAAAATAATTTTAACACCAGATGGAGCAACAAGTCTCTGAGGAATTCAGTGTCAATAATTGAGTCAAGAAGCAGAAAAACGAAGAAATCTGAAGGTTTTCTGTTGCAGAAAGAGGATTTATAATAATGTTCAAAGCAGTTTCTTCTCATTTTTACAGTTTCTAACATAACCTGTTGGGGGGAAAAACTTCAGTATTTATTCTAATGATCCTAGAAGTTGATTTAAAGTTTAAAAGTGAAAATTTACCAAGTTCTCATCGAGTTTCCTTCGAGCTTTCGTTCTCCAGCGTTGCCGTGTGGCGTCTGAAAAATATGCTGGCTCTGCTATGTTGTGTTGGAGGAGACGCTGCTACATGTAGGGTGTACCTCAGGCAGCAAATAGGATCTTTCTTAGGAGCGTCAGTGCAGCCAGATTACAGAGGGCCCTTCTTCTCCAGGGCTTAATACATCTCAGATGAGCCGCAGATCTGCCAGGAGTCCTCAGCCTGCTCGCTGAAAGAGCACTGATGTTTCTCCCCTTCCTCCTTTAATGAAAAAGACCTCCTCCTGCTAGAATGCCTGGCAGCACAGGCAGGGATGAGGCTGTGGAGCAGGGGGGCACTGTGAATAAATAATATGGGTGGAGCTGTTCCTGCCTCAGAATGACAGACCACCATTGTGTCACGTTTCCATCTTGCAAATCATATGATATCCTCCATGTTTTTTTGAAAATTTTCTTGATTTTATTTAGTTTTTTGCTAATTTGCAGCATCTTTGTTTAATGATGTGACTATATTTTCCCTCCCATCTGCCCAAAATCTTCTCCCAAATTCATGAGACCTTTGAGCAGCAAAACATGCAGCTCTGTTTTTTACCGCCATGCACCACCTGCTGGCTGTAAGGTGGAGAACACGCCCAGAACAGGCCGTTTAGACTCGCATTTTTGGTTTGCAAAAAGTCAATAAACTCCATAAAGTACATGAAATTTCTCAAATTGCAAAAGCAGCTAATTCAATAAAAAATGAAGTAAAACCAGTTAACACATTAAAACTTTAATTATAAAAAATAAAAAGGTTTTTCACATTGGCTTTAAGTGAAAAAGTTGAAACTAAACCCTCACGAGTTGTACTTTTTCTGGAACAAAAACTAAAGCTAGACTAAATAAAAGTAAGACTGAAAAACTCAAAGATCTGCTAAACAAATGTTCTGAAAGTCATACATTTATTTCCAGAATTGAACCAAAACTTGACTCACTTGATAAAATTCTCAAATTTACAAAAAATAAATATTTTAAAGACAATTTTAATTTCAGAATAAAAGCTAAATTTAAATAAAAACTAAGAATAATGTTGTTTTTCCTAGTATTTTAAAAGCCTTCACGCAAAACATTTAAAAGTAACATTTAAAAGGAATTTCTTAAAAATCTCAATTTAAAGATTTTTTTTTGCAAAAAACAAAACTCAACTGCACTAAAAAGAAAGCAGGAAACCAACAGAAGTGTTGCTCAAAAAGTCAATCAACTCCATCCATTCTAAAGTTCTCAAATGTAAAAAAAAAAGTAAAAACTGGTAAAAATTAAAAGCTTGATTTAATTTAAAAAAAAGTTTCTTCACATTGAATGAACTCCACCTCAAATAATGCAAAACGTGGAATAATGGGAGTTTTTGTTAATCTGTTCAAGTAATATGAAACCATAACAAAGTATAAATTTTTTAAGAACATTTCTCAAAAAAAACAATTTTTAAATAATGAAACTTAACAGCACTAAAATTACACAAAAAATTGTAGCTTAAAAGGGAATCAACTTAAGCACAAAAAGCTCTCAAGGGGCAAAGCAAACATTTCAGATGAAAATAAATCAAAAACGGCTAACAACTGAAAAGTTTGATTTATAGCAAGGTTTTTCCAGCTAATTTTTTCTTGGTGTGTGTGGGGGGGGGGTTTAAAACCAAAACTTGGCTTAAAGAAGAAAGATTGAAAAAAAAACAAATATCAAATATACCCTAAAAAATCTTCAGAAGCACAGAAAATGACGTTAATTTCCTAATAAAGAAAATCCATAATTTAGAGAGTTTAATTTTATTTTGATAAGATCAAACTCAACTGCAATAACAAAAGCAAGAAAACAAAAGATGTTGGTCTGGCTTAAAATTAACATTTAAATCAGAGGATTTTATTAAATCAAAGCAGCTATCTGTATCAAAATAATACCAATATTTTTAAAGTTTGTAAAACCTGAATCTCCCTTCATGCAGTCTTCATCATTTCAATGAGAATTTCTGCTGCTTTTATCAATATACAAATATTGTTCTATCCAATTGGAATAAAAAATAGGTTTTATTTTTGTTTTGTTTTTCCAAATCTGAATGAAACTTCAGAAAAAAAGAAACAAACACCAGAGTTTTCATAAAAGAAACAAGGTTTAATTTACAGTTTTACTAAATGTACATTTCTTTTTAAAAAGTGTCATTATACACAATAAATACAATACAAAATTAATCTGTAATACTATACTTCAAATTCTCTTCCGATCTTTTTTCTTATTCTTTTCTACATTATTACTGTTCCTTTTTCCCCTCATCTAGATGCTTTTGCTGCGTTTGGGTTTGTCCACCAGAGCTAGAATAAAAAACAGACGGGTGCACAGTGACAGAGCTGAAACGGACAGGAAACTGGCCTGCGGGCTGCAATGCGTCCATCAGACATGACCGACAGCAAAGGTGAGGGTGCGAATCAACCCGGGAAATGTTTGAAACAAAACTGATTAATATTATTTTGTAGTTCCACAGCAGGAGGGAACGGTCCAAGATTTAAAACAATTTCATAATTCCATATATCCTAAACATCTGCATCTTTATTTGCTAGTAAAAGATGACAAGTGAACCGTCAGGTTTACCACCATATGGATTGCATTTACCGTGTGCCTCAGTTAGGCAAAAGTAGTATGCGAGACATGAGTTGCTGTATTTATTGATCTGCTCCAGGTGCTGCATCCTCCTGCTTCCTGTCGCCTTGGGAACGGTTTAAACAAGCTGCCCGATGCTCACCGGGGACGCTGTTTGTACCAGGACATCTGTGAACGGTGACTGCTGCTAAGGCCACATGGAAGGAATGTATAAATAGTGATGAAGAGAAGAGAAAATGACAGAATTTTGAGAACAATACGCCTCATTGGCCAAAGGAAAAAAGGGGAGGGGGTCAGGCGCCGGCGTTCGACTGATCTGCTGGAACCTCTGTCTGTCAAATTCAAATTGACAAGTCAAATGGACAAAGCAAACACAGCCTTGCAAAATAGTACAGTGATACTATTTGAAAACAGCACCCCCTATTCGAGACTATTGACCAGCCTCCTGGTTGAGCCCCGGTCAGTCCATCCTGGGGTTGAGGGGCTGTTATCTGCTCTGAGTCTGGGGCACCAGGCTGCCATTGTGGCCACGCCCACTGACCTGAGGGTGCTGGGCCAAGGCGGACGATGAGGAGGCAGAGGAAGCGGGCGGGAGTGAGGGTCTGTGGGAGGAGGCAGCCAGGTCCCCCGGGCGCTGGCTTTGGTGCTGATGGGGCCTGCTGCTGCCCCCTTTGATGTGACGGCTGGACGGCTCCTGCTGCAGGTTGAGGATGCTGTCGATGGCGCACTGCAGGTGCTCGTTCAGAGAGTCGTCCGGCGGGCTGCCGCTGGAGAAACTGGCGTTGTCCATGTCAGGGGAGTCTGACTTGCAGCGTTTGGCAGGAAGCAGAGAGTCTCGAGGGAAGGAGGACTCCGGGGAGGGAGGCCCGGGGGCGTGCTGGTCCATTCTGAAGGTCGCTCCGCTCATGTGTTTGTTTTTCCCGCTCAGCCTCTTGTATTTCCGTACATCCACCTCTTGGGCTGCGTGATCTTCCTCGGCCCCCTCCCTGTCTAAGCGCAGGGGGTGATGGTGCTGCGTGGATTTGATTCCACGGTTAAACACCTCATTCATTTTGTCCAGCCCCTGCACCGCCCCCCCTAAATGTCCAGCTTCGTGGCTGGACTCTGTGTGGGGACGTAAAGCCTCCCTGTCTCTTTTGTCCGCCTTCACGCTGGCTATGACTGTCCGCTCAGAGGGGGGGGTGGAGGCCCCATGCCTGGGGGGGGAGGGGGTGGCTCTGTGGTAGGTCAAACTTTCGTCTCCTCCACCTGGGACACCGGGTCTGACGCGTGGGCTCACGTTTTCCCGGTAGGTTTTCCGAAGAGGAAGGCGGCACGTGGTCTGGGAGGGGGTGGGGGTGGAGGCGGGGTCGTGTTTGACTCCGCCCGCGCTGTGGTGATCCAGCGTCCCGTTCATCTGAGTGGAGGATGAGGAGGTGGACGACGGCCAGGGAAGGGAGGATGAAGAAGAGGAGGACAATGGGGCTCCACCGGAGGAAGCACTTCCTCTCACAGGGGGATTGCTCTGAGTGGTCGTCATGGTAACTGAGAAGCCGGCGGGAGCTGTGCAAGCGGGGGACTGAGTCCTGATCACTGTGGTGAGAGGGGATGATAAAGGGTGGGACTTTGCATCTGCAACGGCAGCTTCAGACTGGGGCGGAGCCTGAGGCGGGGGCGTGGACTGATTGCTCAGCTGAGGTTGAGGCGTGTGCACCGGGTCCAGAGCAGTGTTGTGGACCACCTTACTGAAACCCGTCTGATCCTGCTTGATCTTCAGCTTCAAACCGATTCTCCTGCGAGCTTCGTAGGTCTTGATGGGCGGCTTGCTGGTTCGCTGAGGGATAGCGTCGTCATCGTCTGCATTTTGGGAGTTTGAGGATGCTGAGGTAAGCAAGGAGGAGGAAGACGATGAGGTGGTGGGGGGGGGCACGACTGAAGCTTTGGCTGACAGGATCAGATGCGGGTTTGGCCAGAGCAGCTGAAGGACAGCTACTAGACCAGGACACAGATGCCCCGCCCCCACCCTGCTTTATGACCAACTTGGTAGGGGGGAAAAGAGGCGCAGGAGTCGACGCGGGAACCGGAGCAGGAGCTTGAACCGGAGCGGAAGCAGATGCAGGCGGAGGGTTTGGGGTGATGCTTAAAGGAGGCGCTGTAGCAGGAGCAACAGGTGCTTGGACAGGGACGTCGATTGGAGCCACTCCACTCACTGAGGGGGGCTCTGTTGGCTCGGGGACACTTTCCAACTTTAGCACACTTGCCAAAAACTCCTCTGAAAGGAAACACACAACGTACCATCAGCACACTGCTAACTGACACAATGGAAGGAGGAAGAGGAGGAGCCAGCAGGCATACCTGGTTTCTCCTTGGCCAAAGTCCTGTCCAAACTCAGAGCGCTCTTCTCCTCCTGGATGAACATCCTGTCGATCATCACCATCTCTGCCGAAGGGCCCAGTCTCTGCTCAGGTTTAAATGCCGAAAGCGGTGGGTTCAAAATCAGCCCACCACAAACGGGGCAGCAACAACCAAACGCAACAAGGCCAGCTTAGGTACTTACTTTTGATTCTGCGAAGAGCAAGTGGCGATATTTATCAACCATGGCCTGGGTCCGTTTAAGCAGCTGGCAGGAGACCTTCTCAAATTCATCATCCACTGCAAAGAAGCCCAATTGATTTTGAAAACTGAGACGGTTAACAGCACATGTGCAGAATGTACATAACGAATTCAGTGGTTCCATGTTTATCATGGGAAATACGTTCTAAAAATAACCCGCTACCGATAAAATCTGCAAAGTACAGTGGCTCCTCACGATATCTTTTGTGGTCCCACTTTTATGACGGCTTTTGTAGTGCAATTTTTAGTGCTTGCTTTTTTTTTTTTTAAACAGCGCATTGCGTTCTTATTGGTTGTAGATCTTGTCAATCTCCCCGTGTCGGGTCTCCTGTGTAGAATGGGCTCAGTTTTCCACATTTACATAAATCTTCCATCGTGACAAGATCACATTTTTTAAATTTATTTTTCTATATAGATTTGAACTTTGAGTTTAAACCAGGCTTGCACAATAAATCACAAATGTATCGTCATTGCGATACCTGCCTGAGCGATGTGCGTATCGCAACAGAAGACGTAAACTGTGATAAATGGCTACCTTAGACATATACACACAAGCTAAGAACAATCTCATGGCAGCTTGAAGTATATTACAATGCTCTTTACGCATTTGACCAACTGAATGGACCCCTTTACGTCAATGACCAATCAAACTGAGCCCTTTTATGTTCTACCACAGGGGTGTGCAGCCAGTTACCTCTCTGATAGTCTTGGGAGGAGTTGGCAGTTCCCTGATAGAGATGGTAAGGCAGCAGTCTGTTCAGAGTGTCCTCAAAGGAGTGGAAAGGAGCACTGTAGTTGGGGTGAAGCACTGAACCCTGATGTTTCCTCAGCTGTTCCAGCATCCTGCGTGGAGGCGAGTAAACGGGTAAGCTACTCAAAAGTGCACCACATTTCAGGTAGACTGCAAAGCCCCCGTTGTGCGTACCTGGCTTCTTTACTGGGTTCTGCACTGAAAGGCATTGTTGTTGTCTGTGAAGTGGAGAGCAAAGATTACGTAAGATCAACTATCACAGATACTCGGGAAACGTGCCAACACCCCCCCTTTACCTGAGTTTGTACTGGAGGAGGGGGTTGTGGAGCAGGTATCTGGGTCAGGGTAGCTCCCAACACCTGTATTTTCACCCCACCTTTCCCCAGAGTCATCCCCCCAACTGAGCTGATCACTCCTGGCTTTGGCTGAACCTGACCGCAAAAAACAAACACATTTAGATGAACAACAAATGTACATCTTATAGCGATGTAAAGCATCTGCTAAAGGATGATTTCTGCAATAGCAATAATATTTTTGAAAACAATCGATAAGCGCACTTTTTTTTAACACTTGGCGTGTGATATGTAATAATGATTCCTCATCATTTACATGTGTAGGTATATATATGGATGTGTATGTATACATGCATGTATTCATATAGGTGTGTATGGGTTTTTACACTCACTAGCCACTTTAGTTGGTACACCTTTCCAACTGCTCATTAACACAAATGTCTAATCAGCCAATCACATGGCAGAAACTCAATGCATTTAGGCATGTAGTTATGGTCTCTCTGGTTTACAGAGAATGGTCAGAAAGAGAGAAAATATCCAGTGAGCAGCAGTTCTGTGGGTGGAAATGCCTTGTTGACGTCAGAGGACAATGACCAGACTGGTTCCAGCTGATAGAAAGGCAATGGTAACTCAAATAACCACTGGTTACAACTGAGGTCTGCAGAAGAGCATCTCTGAACAAACAACACATTCAAGATTGAGGCAGATGGACTACAGCAGCAGAATGTCACCACACCTGTCAGCTAAGATCAGGAAACTGAGGCTACAATTCACACAGAATCACCAAAACTGAACAACAGAAGATTGGAAAAATGTTGTCTGGTCTGATGAGTCTCCATTTCTGCTGGAACATTCAGATGGTCGGGTCAGAATTTGTATCTATGCCACCAAGGGTTAAGGCAATTCTGAAGGCAAAAAAGGGGTCTAACCCGATACTAGCAAGGTGGACCTAATAAAATGGCCGGTGAGTGTATATTTCTTTTGTTTTTCTTCTTTTTGATTGAAATAAACCAATAATTTAAAAAATCCAATGGGACCAGCGCACCTGTGCAGGCTGGGTAAGGCTAGCAGGAGAGACAGTCTGATTCACCAGTGCTGGCCCTTGGGCTCCTGAGAAAACCTGTAAGTCACTTGATACTAAAGGAAGAGCAAAAAGAAAAGTTAAAATTAGAAAGACACATTTGCGCTTATGAACTTCCTGTTTTACGTCTTAAACCGTACCTGGCAGCTGACCTGAAGTGGGAGTTTTGACGAGCACCGATGTCGGGTGCAGCATTGCAGGAAGCTGAGCAGGACTATCGGAGCTGGTTGATGAAGCAATCGCTTTATTGACAGGCACGTCTTGCTGAGAGATAAACTGACCGGGGGCTTGAGGGGGAGGTTTCGCCTGCAGCATGATGTTCTGCTGGACCTAGAACAAACATCAAGATTCCAAATCCTGATTTAGTTTGGCAAGCAAGTCACCAAAAACACACCAAATATGGCATACAGAGGGATACGTAAGGGTTCTGGCCAGTGTTTGGTGGAGCTGATGGTACCTGATGCAGCTTCTCCAGCAGCTGTTTGTGCTGAGGTGAGGGTTGAGTGATGGAGGACAGAGTCTGGATTTGAGCTCCCACTAAGTGCAGCTGCTGTTGATGTATCGCGGTCAAGCCCTGGATGGGGATCTGGGTCTTCACCACAGCGGTGGCACAAGTGCTAGCAGGAGGCGATGTGAACGGGTGCTGCGCCGCTGCTGGTGCGGGAGGAGGTTTGGGCGACTGTGACATCGAAGGCCTTTCTTGCTGGTAGGGGGCGGGCAGCGACGGCGGTCGGGGCAGGGGCTGAAGCTGTAGTTGGATGTGCTGCTGTTGCGGTGGCGTCTGGTGCGGTTGGACTTGCGGGGCGGGTTTGGGGGACTCTGCCACTTGACTGGGGACGATGAAGAGCGAGGGTGTGCACGAGCGTGAGGGCGTCTGAGACTGCGGCTGAGGCTGAGACGGAGGACGCTGTTGATGATGTGGGGACTGGATCTGCTGACTCAGAACCAGAGGAGACTGGGAAGGCTGGGGGCTTTCCGCCACTGGGGGCGTCGTGGGGTGAGTGGTCAACGCCGGCGACGGGGACATGCCCTGGATCTTCAGAGGCTGCTGAGCTGCGTTGGAAGGTACCTGACGTGGAATCACATCATGTCAGTACTGAAGCAGCGTCCAACACGCACACTCACATTACAACACAAACGCACAAAAGTCTCGCAAGCATAAAATGATTAAAGGATTTCAGATTTGGCACAAATCCAGGCTGGGTGACTTCAACACTAGCATGTTTAAAGTCAATTTTGAGACGATTTAGTCAACAAGCCAAACAAAATTCTGATTATTTCCTTCTTTTTAAATGCATCACCCAACCTCAGCTCACACAAACAAAGGTCAAACGTCAGCAAACAAAACAAAAGCAGAGTGTTAAAGTTCAAAATCTAGAAGATGTTGAAGTTAAAGTAGTAGAAGCCCATGATTTCTCCTTTTTTTCAAAGATCGAAGGAATTACACATAAAATGAAGTGATGATCAACTGGTGAACCACAAGGAAACTCCCGTTTGTGGGGGTGTGATTGTAAATAAGCCGACCTAAAGAGATTGGGGCAAAATACAGGGGATGTGCTGGGTTTTGGTTTGGTTTGGGGGACAATGCGCTGGTCAAACTAAGGAGTAAAGCTTAGCGACAATGTGGAAAATGCAAGACAAGAGAGAGGAAGCACAAACGGCGGCCAGTCATGCAGCAAACACAAATGAGCTGACCACATCAGACTGAGGTGGTATGGTGGCCCTGAAGTTCAAACCACATCAACACAAAAATATATCAAAGATCGCAATTTAAAAAAGAAAAACAAATGATAAAAACAAAAAAAAAAAATCAAGACGAAATCTTAGAAACTAAAACGTAATTCCAAAATAACAAAAGACATCACCATGTGAATGATGACGTTTGTTCACCTTTTCAACCAGTTATCTGGCAATATTCTTCTAACAGAAAATATATCATTAAAAATTCCACTCTGATCATCTTTCAATCTATTTTCAAAGTGTTCCCAGTGGGTTTTTAATTACGATTATGACAATTTTAGCCAAAATAAAAAAACCTGTCTTTTTCTAAGGCATAGTTTCTGCAGAGCATCAGTAGTTTATTGGAAATGTACATCTGAGTAGTGGGAGGAACAGTTGGCGCAGAGCACACACATCCCCCATTGGTGAGAGCTCTCTGCTTACAAACTCTCCTGCTTGTGACCCTTCCTGACGTATTTTCTACGTCACAAATAATTTTTTTTCAAACATTTTTCTGTCTGCTCCTAATTCCCAAAAATTAGGAAAATAAACAAAAAAAAAAATCAGAGATACAATTTAAAGGTGGGGCTGCACGGTGGAGCAGTGGTTAGCGCTCCTGCCTCACAGCAAGAAGGTTCCCGGTTCAAGTCCTGGCTGGGGGACCTTTCTGTGTGGAGTTTCCATGTTCTCCCGTGCATGCGTGGGTTTTCTCCGGGTACTCCGGCTTCCTCCCACCGTCCAAAAACATACTTCATAGGTTAATTGGTTACTCTAAATTGTCCCTAGGTGTGAATGTGGGTGTGCATGGGTGTGTGATTGTGGCCTCTGCGACAGAGTGGCGACCAGTCCAGGGGTGTACCCTGCCTTCGCCCATGAGTAGCCGGGTTAGGCTCCGGCAACCCCGTGACCCCGAAAGGGATAAAGCGGATTGGAAAATGAATGAATGAATGAATTTAAAGGTGTTTTTTTTTATAGATGTCCTTCATCATCAGAAAAGTGCCACAATTACATGTTAAAAACTGTTTTCCTAGAAGTGGGTTTTCAACCAGAGCTCCTCCAAGACTTCTGATTTCTCAAACAACTCTTTGCCTCACTTAAGACAAAGCATCCTTCTGCTTTCCTTTTATCTTAATTGCTTATTTTCATTCATTCATTCATTCATTCATTTTCCAAGCCGCTTTATCCCTTTCGGGGTCACGGGGTTGCCGGAGCCTAACCCGGCTACTCATGGGCGAAGGCAGGGTACACCCCAGGACTGGTCGCCAGTCTGTCGCAGGGGCCACAATCACACACCCATACACACTCACATTCACACCTAGGGACAATTTACAGTGACCAATTAACCTATGAAGCATGTTTTTGGACGGTGGGAGGAAGCCGGAGTACCCGGAGAAAACCCACGCATGCACGGGAGAACATGCAAACTCCACACAGAAAGGTCCCCCAGCCAGGACTTGAACCGGGAACCTTCTTGCTATGAGGCAGGAGCACTAACCACTGCGCCACCGTGCAGCCCAGATGGAGGACATAAAAAAATAATTCAAGATTAAAACTGCGTTTCTAAGTATTTCTTTATTCAAATTGTGTTGGATCAGGAGCAGGTGAAAACTGGCGGTTTGAAAAAGCTCTGGTTTGTGATGAAGAAACTGCCATGAGCGGGCCAAAGTCTCCCTGCTCCAATACAATTCTAAAGCATCCACGTTTAGACAACTAGATCCACTTATGTCCTTGTTGTCTCCTCGTTTGAGCTGTCATCTAGCTAAAAACTGTACAGCTGGATAGCTCTACTATTACTCGCCTTTTTTTTTTTTGGCTACGCTAATGTTAGCGTGGGCTTGTGAGGTGCTATAAGCTAGCAGGAGAGAGTGTAAAACAAAGGACTAATGGGAAATTAGCTAAGCTAACTTCTGTGCTAACAGTCCCACCAACAACTCAGAAGGCAAATTTCTAATGCGGTCCTCCTGCCCTGCAGAAAATGTTTTTTAAAAACGACAGACTTTTTGATTTAGGCTAAAAACGTCATGTTCATAATAAAAAGACCACTGGATATGATTTTACAAAAGAAAAAAATATATAGTTGGAGTGGAACATTAAATCCAAAAATAAGAATTGTTGATGTGGTTTGTACTTCAGGGCCACCATAGAGTTGGAGGAGGACACTTATTTTAAAAACATAAAATTAGGCAGAACAGTTTGGAAAAAAAATGGTTCTGTTTTTTACATGCTTTTAAACAAAAAAATACAAGATAGAGTTAGATATGTCAGTTTTTTGAATGTGGTGAGGCAACCCAGGGAAATCAAAGATGTAGAGGAACTACTTTTTACTAAAATCATCAAAGATAGCTGAAAGAAGGAAGCAGCGATGCACAGGAGAGGTAAAGAGAAAACCGAACATTGTTGTGGTGGCGGCAGCAGCAGCAGCAAGTGGGTGGGGCTCAACATAAAGGGGCATTTTCTACCTTTACCACTGCTGTCATGTGGGAGGGGCCAAGGGGAGGACTGTGGCTCCGCCCCACCCAAGAGTCAGTTAATTGGCTATCATGGACAGCAGGGGCCGCAGTAGTGATGCTGTTGCTGCTGACGATTACAGACGCAGGCACGCCCACAGAGGGGGTCGACTCATTCTCTGTTTGATGGCGCTGCTCCTGATAGTACGAGTTACCATTTCAGGATGAGGAGGGGTAGGGAGGAAGTAAAATAGTAAACCAAAAATAAATAAAGTCAAACCAAAATATCACTCCATGCATGTTATTCATTTCAAAATATTGTTAAGTGTGGCAGAAAGAGGTAAGAAACATGGAAACACTGACCTGCTGTAGGAACATCTGCAGAGACTCCTGGCTCAGAATCATGCTTTGGCCCTGGTTGGTGAATAGTAGCCTCCCTGGACTGTGCTGAGCTTGAGGGGGGGCCAGCCCCACTGCTGTGACTGAGGAGGATGTGGTGGAGACCGATATGGACGGAGAAGAGGAGGACACAGTGGAAGCAGAGGACACAGAGGAAGCCTGCTGTATGGTGAGGATGGAGGACTGTGGTAGCAGCTGCTGCGTGGGGTGAGCAGCCGGGTCGGCAGAGCCTCCCAAAACAGCGACAGCTTCGCCGGGCTGGCCTTGACCTATGGTTGCTGTTCCTGTGCTGCTGGGGATGCCACCCGATTGGGGCTGCAGGGCTGGCTGGAGGCTGACCGCAGGGCTCAGTCCTTCCACCTGACTCAACATGGTCAGGGGGTTCTGGATTGGCATGCCCTGTATAACGGTCTGCGCAGCCCCAGAGACAGTGTGGGTCTGCGTCTGACTTTGACTCTGAGCCAGTGAGGCGACGGGCATCTGAAAGAGGGTAGGTGTTGCCATCTGGCCAGACTGGAGCTGAATGGGTCCAGAGAGGATGTGGGTTGCCCCAGGGGGGCCCTGTGACGTTAGCACCTGACCCAAGTTGATGTTCTGGTTTGCAGTCAAAATTTGGTTTGCAATGATCTGTCCACCAGGACCCTGACTTGTGATGATGTGGCCACCGGGGTGCTGGGTCAGGATCTGCCCGCCTGCCTGCAGCTGGGGCAGGAGGAACTGGTGGTTTTGACCTTGAAGAACAGTCTGAGAGGGAATAACAATGCTGCTTGGTTGGTTTAGTAGGTGGACACTAAGAGGTTTGCCTGATGGTTGTGGACCTTGCTGCTTGAAAAGAGACTGCTGAAATTGGGGGGCCTGCGTTGTGGCTTGCGTACTCAGAACAACATTAGAACCGGGCTTCCCTGTCAGGAAGGTTACATTCTGAGCAGCAGAAACAGGAAGCTGCTGAATCCCGAGAGCCTTGTGGGCATCGTTTTGGAGGGTCTGAGGAACTGGCGATGGCTGCTGCGGTTGCTGTTTGAAAAGTTTGGGCTGAATGGCTCCACCCTGAGCGGGTTTAGGCTGAATGGGTGTGGGGGTGCGCTGGATGATCACGTTCTGCATGATTTGGCCTCCTTGGGTTTGTGCCTGTGGCGTGACCCCTGAACTTAGAGGGGTGCTACTAAATCCTACAAGCCCAGACGGTGCTGTCACGGTACCACCACTACTGTTGGCGCTGCTGACACATACAGCCGGTCCATTTAAAGCTGGGGAACTCAAAGTTGCTTTGTTACCTTGGATCAGAAGCCCGCCACCTGTGCCTCCAAGCCCTGGCTGAGAACCAGCACCTGACACCTCTGCCCCAGACTGGTGCAGCTGGTATCCACCCATGGCCTTAGCCAGGATTGGCTGCCCAGACTGATTAATAGTCATAACTGTAGGCTGGCCCACAACCTGAATCTGTCCGATACCCAAATGTCCTGACTGGTTCCCATTTGAAAGAGCCTGGAGACTCGAAATGGGTTGAATCGTCACGTTTCCCAGGCCCACCTGCTGCACAAACGGCTGAACGCTGATGGCCTTGTTCACAACCTGGGGCTGGAGCTGAAGGCCCTGCTGGGCGAGCACCGAGCCCAGCATGTCAGCAGTAGCATTGGGGGGAGTAGAGGTGGTGCTTGAGACCGACCCAGGTAAAATTGCAGCAGGACCCCCGATTCCTACGCCAAAGCCAGCACCTCCCGCCCCAGCGAGGCTCGCATCAGGAAGTGTCTGAACCACCTGTGTAAGGCCTGGAATCCCAAAGGAGCCCAGGTCCAGCTCAGCTTCTGCTTCCTGTAAGCTCTGCTCTGTGATGTTGGCCTCCGCCAAGCTCTGCTGCAGGATGTCGCACGGCTCGTGGTTCGTCCCAATCCCGTTGCTTCCGCCTTCTCCTCCTGGGGATCCACCCAAGATGTCATCATCCTCAAGGAAGTCCAGGTCAACACTGACTCTGGGCAGGCCTGCTGACTCATTGGCCGATAGAGGGACTGTAGGCTGGACCTCTGAAACATGGCCCTTTGAGTACAATAGAGGAGGGAAGTCAGTTAAGTAGGTGAGGTACAAATTGGAACGACTGCATCGCCAAGAAAACAGTCAAGACAATTTTGACAAAATCATTGTTAAACCGCAGCAAACCAAAGCAAGTAAAGTGTAAGATGTGTTAGTGGAAAGGAGGAAAGTGGAGGAGGAATTCGAAGGGCATGCAATGCAGACAGACAAAACAACAGCGGGACAAAGATTGGGGGATTTTACTCACCCCAGTGGTAGAGAAGAACGAGCTGGAGGGGTCACTCGAACCATCCAAAAGGTCGTCAGTGTCCAACTACAGACACATCCACCAAATGACCGTACAGACAAACCAAAGCCACCCGAGCCAACAGGCAAAAGTCACCACAAACAGACAGACAAGAACAGAAGAGGGCAAGGAAAGGGCAGAACACAGTTCAGAACCCAGAACGTAAAGAACCAGTAAAAGATAAGCCACAGAGGAGCAAAATGGTTGTTGGGAGGCGTTAGTATCTGTGTTTTTCAGTTTGTTAGAAACGCAATCCAATACAATCCAAAAGGCAAAGACCGTTAAAGCAGAAAAAGCAATACAAAAGGTAAATGACAGCAGTGAGGGATTCTGGTTTTAGGATGCATCGACAGGGGGCTGAAAAGTGTCTTTAGTATAGGGGTCTTGCAAGCAGCACTTTTAAAATATTACAACATCAAATACAGGTATAGATTTCAAAGCAAGATTTTTTGCAAACTTCACATGCAAGTTTGTTATTTTTCCCTTAGTCTTTATGCTTTATTAAACACTTACATGGGTCTCAGATCCATGAAGAAAATCATTGAGAGCTTCTGGGTCACTGCAGAAGAAAGCGATATGCATTACAACAACACAGATGACAGATGTCAATTTTTCACTGAATCAGACATGACTTACCAAATTACATCTAGAAGGCACCTGCCATCTTCATCATCCATGACAACTGATAGGGATGGAAAAAGGGGTTTTCAAATTAAAATAAAACTTGGTACATTTAATGCTTATGGTAATTACAGCAGCAATCACACTGGAATGGTCATAAAGATGTGGGTAAACACAATCCATGACATTTGCAAACATTTTCACAAATTTGTTAAAAAACAGAATTAAATTGAAATTATATAGGTAAACATTTGGATAAACGTGTCAGTAGTACCCTTTTTACCTAGAAAATCCAAGGTAAAACTAAAATCAATTGTTGTGTAGCATTTAATGTAGTGAAATTCATCCAATTTCCCTGCATAATAAACACTCCCGCTTAAATAAAAAATAGGGATATTTAAAGATAATGGACTACAGCTTAGAGAAGCAAACATTTTAAAGAAAATAAATGCTTCCTCAAATCACTTTTCTGTTAACATGATTGTGTGGAGCACCTCAAACTCAAGGTCTCTTCTACATAAAAGACATTTGTCATCTGGAGTGAATCCATCACAGACTGAGTTGATTCAGGTTTTTAATTGCACTCTGGTGGGACAGTTTCTCCATTAAAAGCCATTACCCTTATTTCAAATACAGTGACTCTGGTGTTGTTGACACTTGTGATTGGGTCATCTTCCTGCTATTTTATGATGTGTAAACATTTCAGATAAAAGACAATTCAAGCTAAAAGAACTAATTCAGAATCCCAAAATATTTCATGGCTAAATATTATTTTAAATCAAATGAGGGAAGCTTTCAAATTACTTTTGGGGAGTTCTAATGAGTTAGCACCGAGAAGGAAATGCAGTTTCTTTCACAAAACTTATCAATAGAGAGAGCAAAATGTACCACCAAAAACCAGCTGATTTTTGGTAAAGACCTGAAGCACCTAAACTTTTCTCATAGACTTTTAAAATCACCAGAACCCGATGAGCTCCAGAACTTATTCAGACACTCAGCAAGCACTACCTGCGTCTACCAGAACACAGAGAACCAGCGAACAGTAATGCACAACATCCTGAAAAAAGCGCGGTTTTCACACCGCCCAAGTGTGGGTTCTGCCTTGCTTTACCACATATAATAACAACCCTATTTATAGCTTTCATCCACAACAAAACTACGAGTCTCCCAACGGGCAAATCCACGTAATTATGAAAGAAACCCGGTGATTGGAAGTAGCGGATCATAGCTATCGCTCGGTTACAGGAGAGCCGGAGCGCAGGATATGAATGGATACCAGCGATTTCTTACATGCTAGCTGGTGTTTTTAGGAAGCTTAGCAAGCATATTTACAACATTACAAACAAAAAAACAACAATTGAGACTCACAGTACAGTCTAACGACACAAACTGTGTGGTGTGATTTGTTTTAATACTCGATTAACACCTAGATTTGGTCATTTTAACGCATCTGGGTTGACTTTCGTTAGCCTAGCATGCTAATCTGCTAACAAGCTATCAACAATATTGAGACGTACAGCTAGCCTGAGCCTTTGACATTCAAAACAAACCAGCGAGTGACACAATTTGGGTACTTGTGCTGCGCAGCGGTAACGCGACTCAATCGACACAAAACCGCGTTGTCTCTTTAGAAGTGTAAACGCAACTGCGCACCTAGCTATCGCTCATTGCAAGCAAAATATGAGTTAATGTTGGAATACTCTTGGATGAGGGGGGTATGCTTGGGAATTCGGTGGAAAATGAGCTTGTTTGCCGTGTCGCAGGGCAATGTGGCGCTTCGATTGCGGTAGCGGTGCAGTTTACGGACTGTCCGCAGAAGGTGCATATTGCAGCTTCGTAACAGTTTTTCGGATTAATAGACAAATCGCTACATTTGAACAAACTCACCCGAGACGATAGAGGTGCAGGCAGCGCGGGGTCTCCAGGACAGCCTCGCACGGGCTGCTGTACAGGACCCAGCTTCAAGCAGGAAACAGGAGACTTTCGTTTTGCCTGATTGTATTAGGTGTCTTAAGACGACATGTCTAAAAGAGGAGTGCACATTCCTTCTTTATTTTTGTTTGTTAGTTGTGGCTACGTTTTTTTTACTTTGTTCGCTGGCTACTTTGTAGTTGATAAAGTGATCACTACGAGAAAATTCCATGTCCTCTATAGGACCTAGGCCAGATAAAACGTCTTCATTTTTAAAGAGGAATTTTGTGTTCTTGCTTTCCTGGATGTGGACTTTTCACTTTCCCCAAATGCTGTATTCAATCTAGTATTTATTATTTCGATATGCAATCGGTTATTTATTATTTTGATAGTTTTGCACATTCGGAGAATGAAAAATGTTGACAAAACGGAAGAAATCATGTTTTTTTTTTTTTTTACATTAACGGAGTGGATGAAATGGGAAAATATGTGTCAACATTATTTTTATACTTTATTGTCTTGTTTTATCTGTTTTTTGGCTCTGCATATGCTCTTCATATGTTGCAAAAAATGGTAACAGAGATAAAACAGATTAGTTGTTGTCAAAAATGGGTGGATTATCAACAAAGTGTACACAAGGAAGCATAGCAGCAAACCAAAACAACATTACAATACTTAGTTAAAGCTACACAATTTTACGTAAAAAGTAAACAAGAAACAGGTGAAAAAAATTACCCAAATGCATTCTGAAAGCAATTTGTTTGCTTTATTGGGTTTTGTTTATTTATGTAATTTCTATAAAACAAAAAAGTACAAAATGGACATTTTTTTAGGGGACAATGAAAGAAGATTAATAAGATTAAATTTTGTATTATGAAGTAAATTCTCCAAAACAGCTAGGTCTATACCAAGAAAAAAAGATGACTCAAGAAAATACCTGTTAGTCTTTTTTGATTATATATATATATAATTTTTTATTTTATGTTATTAAACTTGTGTTGCATTTCAGAGACTAAACTCATTTCAGAAAAGAACATCTCAACCTCCTTAGCTTAAAAAAATAATATTTGACAACCCAACAAAAACTTCTGGTTTATGTTTAAATCTGAATCATAATTCAAAACTGTCAGCAACACGTCATTTTGTATTTTCCTATCATCTATGTAATTTCAGTCAGTGCAAGTTTGAGGATATGTATGCCAATAAATGTAAATTTAACTTTGTGTTTAAATGTGCCAGCTGACAGATTTTTAGAACTGTGTTCAAAATTCAAAAAATGTACAACTTAAAAGCATCTGAGATGTAGGTAATTGATTTCTGAATTTCACAACGTAGATCTAATTCCGAATGGTTTTGGTTTTGTGGTGGGAAACGGTTTCCTTTCTCCTATGTCACGTGACAGGGGAAATGCTGCTCTGTGACTGGTGATGTGACATCGCAGCTAGCAGTTGTTAGCGAGTTTGTTGACTTTTACATTTAGGTATTTGTCCACATATTTAAGGGACAAGGTGCGAAAATGGACAACAGCGGGAAAGAAAAGGAAGCGGAAGCTTTGATGGCGGAGGCGGACAAGAAAATAAAATCGTCAAAGTCGTTTTTTGGGGCGATGTTTGGGTAAGTTTGGCAGACATCTAGCGTCGCTGTTTAGCTAGCTCTCTCAGTTTAGGGGGCCAACTATGCCAACTAAGCAGTTATCGCTCAGTTTTACCGCGGAAGTAACATAACTTTTGTTCTGGGGAATTCATCTTTCGTTTAATTTTAGTTTTGTGTTTTAAATTATGCTGTTGTGGCTGCTGATGTTACGCCACCGTTCCCCGGTTTACTGTCTCGCAGGTTTTTAAACAGTGTAAAATATTGTCATTCATAGTAACAGCCTAAAAGCAGTTCAGCCATTGACTATGGTGAAATATGGTTGCGTCTGTGTTTTAACTTCAAAAAAAGAAAAAACAATTTTTGCCCCAAGTGCAAAGTACTTGTGCCGCTGCTGCAGCACCACCTTCTGGAAAAATATGGTACTGCAGATCACACGTCAATTCCATTTGTTTACAGACGCACATTTGTGGTTTCAATAAGATTTTAGGAAGTTTTTTTGTTTAGTCTGCACAAATAGATTACATATTTACGCAACACAGTTTTAATTTCTAATTTGTTAGTATTTATTTCTTTTTTTATGTCACACGTGTGCACTATCTCCCAGAGGTTCCTCCAAGTTGGAAGAGGCTTGCGAGATGTATGTGAGAGCAGCCAACATGTATAAGATGGCTAAAAACTGGTGTGGTAAGTTTGTAACAAGTCCCCCTTTCCCTGCTGCTGTCTGTAAACACAGCCATCTCATAAACTTGCAACATTTCTTTTCAGCTGCAGGAAATGCTTTCTCGCAGGCTGCTCATCTTCACCTGCAGATGCAGAGCAAACATGACGCAGCAACTAACCTCATAGACGCTGGAAATGCCTTCAAGAAAGCAGACCCCCAAGGTAATGGTTTTAATTTATGTGATTTAATATATATTGGATTTCTGACTCTAAAAGATTGTAGTTGTGAGGAATAGTTTGAAATGATTTAATATAAAGTGAAATAGCTTTTATACATTTATCCAAAGCTTCTTCCTTAGAACTCGCTTTCTTTCTTTCTCTTTTTTTTTTTTTTTTTTTTTTTTTTTTTTTTTTTTTTTTTTTTTTTTAGGACAAAAAGGTTTTAATTTATCTAATTTATCACAAATCAAATACCCACATAAATGTTTGTGGGCGTACATTGCACTTTTTATGCAAGTAAGCAACAGATCACTTACTTTGCAATTCGGCTCAAACCTCAATTTTTGGGTCACGGTTTTGTTTCAGTTTGATGTGCAAACCTACAACAAAAAAACTAAAAGTGAGAATTTTTTTTTTTTTAATTTACTAATAATCAAGGAACAATGACGAATAACCCTTCAATTGGCTTGGCCTGGTGTCATGTAATAAAACAATAATGAATGTTTTAATTATTGCACAACCCATGTGTTAGACACTTTCAACGTAAATATAAGCAAATGTATGCAGTAGGAATGTAACTGTTTACTTCTCCATAATTCAGTTTAAATGATTTAACATGTTGTTTTTCACCTTTCGGCATATCCCCTCAGAAATCAGCTTTCACTGATCCACACATTTGGTTTGGCAGAGATTTTTTTTTTACCTCAGACGCCTTTCCTTATACAACCCTGTGTTTTATCCGGGCTGGGAGCTGGTGCAGGGCGACCCAGACTTGGGTCCCTTTGTGACTATATAGTTAGCCAGAAGCATGAAGGGTCTTGCCTAAGGACCCTCACAAGAGATTAACTCATCATTCTCGCTGGGAAACAAACCCTGGTTTCCGATGCGTCAGTACTTTACACTCCAATCATCTACTGTAAAAGCGACCTTTTAAATATGATTATGCAGTTTTTAGCCCAAAAAAACCCTCCATTGGTTTTTGGGGAATGTGACTTCCTGTCACAAAAAAACATTTCCAGAATGTGTCACATAGTCATTCGTAAATTGCTTAACCCCAGGTAGCTTGTCGCTGCAGGAAAATGGGAACATACAAATTCATGGAGAAATGGCTTAAAAAATAGGGATTACTTGTGGTTGCTAAAACCGGTTAGTGGAAATTCCTATGAGAGATTTAAACGTGGCACAAGGGGGATCATAAAAAAATTTATGTAAATTTATTTGTAAATTTATAAATTTGTAAATTTATTTATTTGTAAATTTGTCAACTACCTGATCTAATTCAAAAGGAGATTTGCTGCAGGAGGCACCCCGCCTGACCACATGAACCGTCTTCAGAAGCACAATGCCTCTGATTTGTCAGATGAGTTATTAAAGTTAACGTCTGCATGAGTATTCAAATCAACGTAGTCCTTAATAATTGAACCACTTTGCCCTTAATGTGGGTGCAAAGCAGCACAATAAGAAATGTTATCCCTCTGGGCTCAGTAAACTCCTATGTTTTATAGAAGACATTCAAGCTTGGTGGCTTACACATGTCAATGCCTTAAAGAAACTGCTCAAGTTTCCTTTTTTTCCAGATTTTTTTTAAACAACAAAGAGTTACCTCGATCAAACTCAAGTTTGAACTTTTTCTCTCCACCCATGTACATTTACCTTTTTTTCCTTTGTTTTTCTCCACAGAGGCCATAAACTGCTTAAACCGAGCAATCGAGATCTACACCGATATGGTGAGTTTCAACGTTGCAAGCTCTGCAAGTTTATTGTATTCTTTAAAATTAAAAATCATAGGATGTGCTCCTGTTTTTACATTTCTCTGTTTTAGGGCCGATTCACTATTGCAGCAAAGCACCACATCACCATTGCTGAGATTTACGAGACCGAGCTGGTGGATATCGATAAGGTCAGATTACAGAATATTTTTATTTTCGTTTAATTTTCAATTTTTTACAAAAAAAATCTATCTGGAAGTACAAGTGGGGAAAAACAAGAAGAAACTGTCTGCAGTAACAGTAAGATTTAAATTAATAACCAAAAAAAGTAGCAACAATTTTGTAAAAGTAATTTCACTCGTCATCTATAAAATACAGAATTTTTCTGAGTATAAGTCGCAGGTTTTTTTTTTTGGTTTTTTTTTGGGCATAGTTTGGTTGGGGGTGAGACTTATACTCTGGTGTGACTTAAAAAACGTGTTAGTTTGCTCTTTATGCTATGGTTATTTGAATAATTGTTCGTGTGTTGTGCTAGTATGCTAAATTCCTCCTATGTTTCATTTGGCTAAATAAGCATCATGGTGTTACGGTAGTGAAGCGTGCAGATATCCAGTCTATTATTATCTATTCTGTTATTATGATTTGGCTTTCAACAGGAAATGTCCGTTCTTATTCCTGTATTTTGTTAAATAAACTTCTCCCAAAAGTGCCACCTAAATATAATTTTTTTGTTCTTTATTCTGCATTTTTTTCTGCTGTGACTTGTACTCTGGAATGACTTATAGTCCAAAAAATATGGTATATATTTTTTCCCCAAAAAATGTACATTGTCTTTTGCTGCATGAGAAATGTTGATGCCGTTTTTGTGGTTTTAGTAAGTTTTATTTATAGAGCACCTTTCCTAGACAGAAGTCACAAGGTGATCACAAGTTAAGAACACAAAAGACAGAAACTTTAAAAGGTTAAAACATATGACAAAAATTCAGAGGTTTAAAACATAAAAGACAAAAACCTAAAGCTAAAAACATAAAACACAAGAACATCTACCACATAAAACAATAATTTCCAGCCCGAATAAAAAACAGATTCAGTTAAAATACTTAGCAAAATAAAAGGTTTTCAGTTGGCTTTTAAAAGATTTTACAGAGTCCAGGGAACGCAGGAAAAGATCCTGGAAAGATCTGTCTCATGCGGTCCGAAAGCGTGTGCGAGGGACCATTAACAGGTTCTGATCCACAGACCTCAGTGCATGAGATGGCCTGTAGGGGGCGATCAGATCAGAGACATGCAAAGGGCCTCGTGGATTTTAGGCAATATTTTGCCTAATAAATACAAACTGTTGAATTGCTCCTTCTAAAAAACACACATACTATACATTTAAATGGCTAACTAAAGAAATCTAATTTAACAAGCAACTTTTTCATTCCTGTAAATATTTATTTTTATGTATTCTTTGTTTTGTTTTTGTTGATTTGGTCTCCATTGGAACTGTCCACTGGAGGGGGCAGTTGCCCAGTTTCAGGGTGGACACTCAACCACTGGTACCGCTGGTATTTACTGTTCAAACACTGTAATTGCACAGCTTAATACTGTAGTTGCACAACCTAATGCCACATGTAGAAATGTTAAGTATGTTCCTGTCATCCACGCCCTCACAATGTTATTGCTTTTTTCCCAACAAACTGGTTTTTTTTTAACACCTGCCAAAAAAGAGTTTTACTTAATTTCTGCATAAACAAGTCGCATAAAAGAAAAGGTTTACCTAAAACCTCATAAACATCAGTGCTTTATTCAACACAACATGACTGTCACCCATCCTCTATGGAGTTTTAGTCTCTAATTTTGTCTTGGTTAACTTTAAAATATTTTTTTTCCACCTTCTGTCTTCTGTCCAGACAGAAAACCCATCCAAACGGGATTTTATAGATCATTTGAGGTTCTCATGTTTCTCCACACTGTGTGTTCTCTTAAAAATAACAACTTTTTGGTTTCATCTGACACAGTATGTTTAGTGAAGTGCCCTGGTTGTAAATTTCACATTGTGGATTTCTGGCTAATTTTTTTGGTTTTCAGTTTTTATTGATGTGTCACTTTCGGACTCTTCAGGTGTCCTGCTCACCTCTTTGAAGGAGAGCAGAACTCTGTTTGCCAACCGTCTTTTGCAGCTTCATGCGAGGCCACGATTCTGGACCTTAGGTCATCTGAGAGCTTTTTTGTGTGAGGTGTCCAGCAATGCAAACTCAGGACTGTGTTTTTATAGGGCAGGGCAGTGCTTAGAGCAGTCATTAACCTATGGGTTCACAAACTTACCACATCCACTGCACGGGAAATATTGACGACGTTTTTGTGGTTTTAGCTTAAGCAGATTTTGTTTTTCTTTTATGACCTAATCATTATCCAAATACGTTTTGTGTTGTAATCATTGACTGTATATGAGAAATGGAGTGAGTGACCCTTCCCCCTGGCATTCCAAACAGGAAGTACCTGCTGGCTCCAAGAAGCCAAAATCCTAAAGACCTCTGGAGAAAATAACTTTTATTTATTCTATTTGTCAGAATAACCACTCTTGTTCTGATACAGTTTTTAACATCTTATTGATAATCCTCTTTTATCAATGATTTTTTTTTCTGTAATGCAAGTTATTCAAGTTATAAACCGACTAATCAGATGCCTCAATTAAAAGTAGGTGGAGCCTGCTGGCTCCCATGTCGAACTTTCAAAATGGTTGACAGATTTCGTGTACTTGTTTTCAAGTGCTAACGGTGTGGACTTTCAACGAGCTCACTCCTGATTGGTTGGCTCAGGGGCTGCCATAGAAACAGTAGTCGCGTTTCCATTACCTCTGAAATTGCACAAATTGGATTTGCGATTCTAAATTCGCTTAATGGAAATACCACAATTTCAAAAAAACTTGCATCAATACGTTTTTGCACTTGGAGGAGGTGGTTTTTTGGGGCGTATCGAAATGGACAAATTTCACAAAACTGCACTTTTTTCAAATTAAAAGCGCTTCTTGGAAGGAAGTGGCCGTGCTGAGCTCTGCACAGCGGACGCCACGAGAGGTCCCGCAGCATCACAGCTCATTGTGTGTCAAACTGAATTGTTGGAGTCACAGCTTCTCTGTAAAATCACTAACCAACATTTCCTTAAAATCACTTCATCCATAATGCTTGCAGCTCCATGGTCTGCGCAGATGTCTCCTTTGACAGATGATGATGATGATGAGAGCTAGAGCCGTGACAGAAATCTGAATGGATCTTATGTCATCAAACAAAAAAGAAAAAAAAGGTCCAACTGCTTACTTGTTAGAATGGTTATTTTTTTTTAATACAGCTGAACATGATTCTCTGTGCGTGTCTGGCTCATTTACATTTGTATACATTATCAATGGTCTAGATATGCTGCATGTGCGCCCCAGAAGCTGTGACGTCACCCAAATACTCCCTTTTTGTGAATCAACTTAAACAAAACCAGTTCTTATCCATTCCTGTGGTTTTGAATGACTTATCGCATGAGTTGGTTTGTGTTTATTCGCATAATTCTGATTTAATGGAAACAGTGTAATTGTGAAATTGTATGTTTTGTTTTTACATTTCTAGAATGTCGATAAAGTTTGTTTAAACCCAGCTAGTGACTCAGACCGACTGACCAATCACAGCCTACTGACGTTGCCTGGTCCCAACATGGCGACTGAATTAACTTCATTTGGTTGAAGCCCCAAGTAAACTGGATTCTATGGGTGACGGCACACTCACTCACTCCAGTTTTAATATACAGTCAGTGACTGTAATGCAGAAATCCAAGTAATCCTAAATGATTCCCGTACTTTCTCCTAATTTAACTGCTTTCAAACCTGATGTGTCTAGCCTTTTACTGTTTATTTGTGTTAAGTTCAGGTACTTTTTAAGCTTTCAGTCATTTTACATCCCTTCTCCTTCAGGCTGTTGCTCATTATGAACAAGCTGCCGATTATTATAAAGGTGAAGAATCCACCAGGTAAGCGGCGTTTTTTTTTTTTTTTTTTACTTTTGGGAGGATTTGCTGACTTCTTATGAAAATATGTTTTAATCTCCCATTTTCCTTGTCAGTTCAGCGAACAAGTGCCTTCTGAAAGTAGCGACCTACGCGGCTCAGCTGGAGCAGTACCAGAAAGCCATTGAAATCTACGAACAGGTGTGATGCCGACCTGGAAACCGCCGCCTGTGGCTGCACAGGCTGTAGCCGGTAGTCAGCCGCTGCTTTGTTTTTGCTTCAGGTGGGAACATATGCCATGGACAGCACCCTGCTGAAGTACAGTGCCAAGGATCACTTCTTCAAGGCCGCGCTCTGCCACTTCTGCGTGGACATGCTGAATGCAAAGGTAAAAAAAAAAAAAAGACTTCTGCAGAGTCGTATCAAGAAAAGCAGCTCCTCTAATATTCCCCCTGTGGTTTCGCAGCTCGCTGTGCAGAAATATGAAGAAATGTTTCCAGCCTTTTCAGACTCGCGAGAGTGCAAGCTGCTGAAGGTATTTTTATATTTTTATTTTGGTTTTTATGTCTTGATTTTTGAAAACACTGACAAGGAATCAGATATGCTGCATGTTTTACTCTCATTTTTTATCTAGCGCTAAATATTTCAAGCTTATTATTACAGACAAAAACCATAGTAGAACTCTGCATATCATAAACGGATCACAACATTTTATTTCAGTAAAGCACAACAGAATACGGCAGTAGTTAGGGCACAAAAACACGTCTGCTTGGAGGAGAGACTTTACAGTTCTTAAGAAAAATTGTGCAATAGCAAACAGCATTACCTGCAGGTCAAACAAACTTCACTAGATAAATTAAGTAAGTAAGTAAGTTTTGATTTATATAGCACCTTTCGCAGACAAATAGTCACAAGGTGCTTCACAAGTTAAAAGGATAAAACAGGGTAAAAACATTAAAGACAGAAGCCTCACATGTTAAAACATCAAGAATAAAACCTCACAGGCTAAGAGACATAAAAGACAAGAACAACATAAAACAATCATTATAAGCCCAAATAAAAACAGATTTAGTTAAAATGCTTAACAAAATAAAAGGTTTTAAGATGGCTTTTAAAAGAGTTAATAGTCCAGATAAATTAGAAACAACCAGCTTCAACAATAGACAGTTTACAATATTACCACTGCCCAGAAGTATGGGGTTAAATCAGCATCAGTTTAAAGTGAATGGAAAAACCACATTACGAAAAAAGAAAACATTAAGGTCAAAAGTACACATTGAGAGCTCAAAAGAAATATTAAACATTTAAATATAAATATATATATAAAACTTGATAGAAGTATTGATATTTTTTGGGAAAAAATGAATTTGAAACTGGAATTAAAAAAAAAAAACTGTTTCCAAATAAAAAATAATGTTTATTTGCAACAGCTGCTGTTTGTGTTTGAACTTATTATTTTACGTTTTTCTCTTGCGTTTTTAACATCAGTGAAGGAAGCGGAAATGATGTCGCCGTAGGTTTTTGCGCTGTCACTACCCGATCTGTATGCGGAACTCAACCTGACTCACCGCTCACCCTGCATGCGCGAACCATGTGTCACTTCACCTCAAACAATTTACCGTAGTTATGTTACATGGTAGTGGGTGTCACGAAAACATTTACTTTAGTGTTTAAAAAAAATGAAAGGAAAAAAGAAACGTCAAGTTTTAGGACAGCACGATCCTGCTCTGGACTACAAACCTTTTCTTCTTCTTTTGTTTCGTGCTGACGGCAGTTTACTCCTCAAGTTAGAGGCTACAGCGCCACATACTGACACTTTATTAACTCTGTTAACGCAGACATTATAGACTAAAGCAGCTGCAGCAGCTCATGACATCTCCTCAGAGTAAAACACGCTCAATTCTCCTCTTTTCACGTTAAGATAAAATCAAACAGATATCGGTCTTCGTACAGATAGGGTAGAGACAGTTCCCCAGTATCAATCACATTCCCGTAGCAAATAGGATCAAAGCCCCACCCCCACGTAAAATTAGGGTCAATCCGAAAAATCTGAATTGAAACTGTAGAGGGAGAGAAACGAACTGTTAAAAATAAACTTTATTTTCCATTTGGCAACAGCTGAAGGTTTATAGTTTTTTTTTTTTTACTTCAAGTTTCAAATATTCAGTATTTCCTTCAAGTTCTCAACTTTTGAGTTTAAAATCGTTGTTGAATTTTTCTCTTTTTAAAAAAAAAATCAAATTTAAAATCTGGTTTTTCATTCACTTTAAGCTGAATCTAGAAGAATTACTCTGCTGACGTGTCACAAAATATGAATGAGAACAGGAACAGGCCCAAATCAGACGAAGTAGAGGTGTCGGTTTCCTTCAAGAAAAACATATATTTTATTCAAAAAGCCATTTGACTCTTTGCTCATTTGCAGCTCATTTGCTCTAAAAAGGAGATTACTGGCCTTTGACAGTTTTATTACATGTTTTAAGTTGAACAGCTGTTAGTGGTCAACTAGTTTTACAAGTTTATAGACACACTTTTATTACTTGATTGTTCAAGCTATCTTAAAGAAAGGAGCACTGTTTAGGCCTTGGTCAGGTGCAGCCGTACCCGTATGCGTGCTGCAGGGTTTTGTGTTGTCCGGGTCCGTAGAGCGTCATAGACGGGAGTGGTTGCATCCTGAGGGGTGTGCAGGTGTGTCTTAAAGCTTGTGCGGCCACCTTTAATGGACGTCATGAAAATGGAGCGTACCATTGTGGTGTATTGTGAAATAAAGTAAGGCCAATATAAGCTGTCGTACTTTGCCCTCACACCACACTCTAGTTTTTAATGAGGTTCTGGCCCCTTACTGACCGAGGATGAATGCCACATGCACAGTATGTGCACGGGATGTGTAAGTCCCTGTAAGATGTCCACACAAACTACATTCTGATAATCTATATTCCTAATTTCTAGCAGTCGGGCTGCACGCAGGGAACTCTAACAGCTCCATGTGCAGAGGGTGGGATTTTGGAAGGGGAGTGAAAATATGAAAAATGTGTTTGACGTGTTTGCGTCTCATCTACTTCATCCTTATTTACCGTTCAAATTTTGAGTGTATTAGGATGTTAATTCCTCTTGAAAAAACACCCCAAAGCAGGGTTTTTCTCCATTAGCATATCTCTGAGCATTCCTCTAAATTCCCTGAGATTGACTGGGTCCCCACATTCATACGCATGAAAGTGAGAACATCCCCGTCCAGGAGGAGTATGTGCTGCCAGCGCTTCCCCCAGGCTAAAGCTGCGTTCACACCGAACGCGATTACGCAGCGCAGGCATCCAATTTCAATGTAATCAATGGTACAGATGCGATCTGAGGTCCTGCGGTTCGATTTGAGCAGCGGGCGCGGCACAAAGGTCTAGCAGCAGTGCGATTTGAGCAGCGGGGGCATGACATAGGCCCTAAAAGTGTAAATGCGCATGTACATTTTTGCTTTACGGGGTCACCGAATCGTCTACAATCTTGATATTTTGTGCGAGTTACCTGCATGCCCCAAATGATCTGTTTTTTTGCCCGCAGACAGATACTATCCACCTATACCTTTTGTGACTAAAGCTTTAAGTGCTAAATGATAAAATAATTTGAAAAAAAAACAGGGGACAACTGTTTCTTTTGCATGTTATGAGATTGTGACTTGGTATCAGCAGATACTTAAAATCAAGTGAGCCAAATAAAAACTTGTTTGGGACGTCCCTAGATTAAACAGAAGAATTTCCAAAATTTGGTGTCATGATTGATTTTGTTTTGGTTAAAATACCATGTTTTTAGATGGCTGATCCTTTTTGATGTGCTTGTTCTCTTTTTAAAAAACAACTACAGAAACTTCTAGATGCCTATGAAGAACAGAACGTGGAAGCCTATACTGACTCGGTGAGTGAACAGCAGACCTCATTGGAATGAGGAACAGAAACCAACTTCTGGTATTTTCTCCTGGTGGTTTTAACGGTTCGTTAATGTACCTAAACAATGGGCTAATAGATGTCTGAAAAGTTAAATGATGCAGTGGAATAAAGAAGTGAGCAGCACAATCACTTGGGTTTTACTTCCTCATGTTTATGGAGTTACGAGATCTGTTTCTAAAATAATTTGCACATTTCTTTAACTTGTGATGTTTTGTGCCTTTTTTTCAAATTATTTTTAGTTAATAATTTTTATTTCCAGGTGAAAGAATTCGACAGCATTTCCCGGTTGGACCAGTGGCTCACCACCATGCTCCTCCGCATCAAGAAGACCATACAGGAAGATGAGGGAGACCTCCGCTGATTCGCCTCCTCGAGTCCTTAGAAACCGACTTGTTCTCCTCTCGTTTGCCTTGAGCCCCCCCCACGCCCCCAGACAGCAGCATTCCTACATTTTATGAACCTGCGTGCTCTTTGATGGATGCTGTTTCTCTCCTGTCATTTTGCAATATTCCTTTTCTTTTCCTCCTTTTTAAAACACCCTCCCGTAAAACCTCAAATTCTCTGTACTTTAGGTTTGAACACTATTGTCATGAGCGCACAGAGTCTGCTCCGTGTTTTGCTGCAGGTGTTAGCCCACAGGAAGGGTCATATTCAAAACTGGGTTGCAATACCAAAAACTCCAACCAGCAGACTTGTATAATAATTAAAAAAATGTTATTGTCATTGTAATATGATAAATGCAAGTATGGCAACTTGCTAACAATGTAATCTGCTTTAGAATAAAGTATATTATTCAAAATTTGGATATAGACTGAGCGATCAGCTTTATTGTGAGACATCAGAGACGCTGCGATCAGCCACAGTTTCTCCCCCTTTATTCTGCCTTATTCTGTTCTTAGTGTGTGGACTGAAAAAGATTTAATGAACCAATCCATAATAAAAATATTAATTAAAGCTGCGTTCAGCGTCGTGTGGCCCGCCCTTACCCCCGTCTTCATCCCCCTTTGACCCGCCCTCATTGGCTGAGCGGCAGCTATATACCCCTCACTGTCTCCCTCTGCCCCTGCCACCCTGGTCTGAACTGCATGTGGCAAATTGATTCATTATTTTTTTCAAAATATCAGCTGTTCTGTGGATTTTATCTCCGTAGCAACCATAGTATTTTTTGGTCGCCTGGGGGTGACAAAAAAGTCTATGAAATTTTTAGAAGAATCAGCAAAAGTAAATTTTTGAATTTCCTTGGCAACAGGGTTTTTTGTTGTTTTGCGCGCAACAGGGGACGACACCATTACAAGCTTGCCACGCTAGGGCCATTCAAAATGTAAAACCTTTATTTCCAACATGCTCAAGGAGTTGGGAGGCGATGGATCTAAATCTCCAGGAGGAACTAAAATTTGTAGCTGGTACTAACATAAGGACCTCGCCGCAGACAAAAACATGGTGCCAGAGCATCATTAGCTGGAAGTCCTTGACTGAAAAATAGCCTTTTTTGGTCAAAAGCACCAATTTATCTAGGTTAGGAATCTTCTAGTATAGATACGCAACTTCTACGTACGGCTAAAGTTGCGAAATTTGCGCTTCCGGCTAATGATGTGTTTGGGCGCCATCTTGTCTGCAACCAGGTCCCTCTTGGTACTAGGGGGAAATTCAAGATGGCAGCATGTTCCCAAGGTCAAAGGTCGACAAAATATCAGTTTTGGTTTTCTAGGCTGGACATTGGCGGCTTGTTTGTGTGAATTTCGTAAAGATCGCTCAAACTTCCTAAGTGGTACAAAAAATGTGAAAATCGTCAAATTTCACACTTTGTGAAAGAAAAAAGCCCACAAAATTTCAAAATTTGCTTTGGATGTCCTCGACATGTGTATTTTATTTTCGTGAGTGGATTTTGAGTCATTTAGTTTTAGAGATTTTGGCCCCATTTTTATTTTATTAATTTATTTTTCACTAGCTAAATTATACTAAATTACATTGACTAAAAATGTCATAAAAATCTGTTTATTTTCTGTATTTGAAATTTTTTTTTTTTTTATCGAGAACTGGTTTGGAATAGATAAGAAATGAAGTTATCCACTGCAAAGTTTCTGCAGCCTGAAACTCCGCAGCGGTCAACCTCATGGTGAATCAACCTGTGTGAGCTCAGCTTCCGGGGCGTGGCCTCCAGCCCCCCTTAAATCCACCCACAGACCTGGCTCGCGCGCATTTCCCTACCTGGGCGGTGCGGAGTTTCCAGCGGACGACATTCAGGGAAAATGCGCTTTGAAAAATGATGCAGGAGCCAAACACTGATAGAAAGCTGGAAGAAAGGACACCGGAGCTCATTCCTTCCTCTCGGATTTTCTTCTACCTTCTCGTTTTCTCTGTAAGTTTTGAATCCTATTTTAATTAGATTTTGTCTGTTTTTTTGTTTTTTGTTTTTGCATTCTTTAATTAACAAAGAATTATGGGTTGAGCTGTGCAACTGTTGAGCAAAAGTGTTCCGTCATGTTTACGCGTGTAGCTGCTGGTGTCAGGTGGGTCTCTGCGGGTTTCCTGTCCCTGTTTCCCCGGCGGATTCTGACACTAACAGCCTGTTTTCAACACGGAGAGCTCATTATTCTGCTCTAACAAACACATAAAGTTTAAAAAAAAAACATTCATCACCACATTCAAAACATATCCGTATTTTTTTAAAGAATATCTTGGCTTTAAAATACAAACGACACTTATAATTCCTGTCCAGACATGAACAAGTAACCCATTTATTTCATTTCAGAACTTGAGTTGTTGAGAAATCCTTCAAGACCTCTTCAGGTTTTATAGCAGAGACTCAGAAAAGCCTGAAAACTGTGGAAACACCCTTATTTTGTATTTAATAATTGGGATAAAATTGGATCTCTAAGTAAAATGTGTTTATAAACACCAAAGTGATTTTGCAGAGGATTCATAAATAGAACAAAATAAAGTACATATGCATTCAGATCATACACATTTCTATTAAAGTGAGTTTGGCAAAATTATATAATTTTAAATATGCTTGCAGTCTGTATTTAGTTTTTCCTGAACTTATTTCAGCTTTAACAGCAATTGTTTGTAAAATGCACTTCTGACACAATAAAGGGATTAAGACATGGTCACAAATAGAAAAAAGCTAAAGTCATATTCTAAGACACAAAATACATTCCAGTAGAAAAGAATTTAGCAGATATTGACTTTTTTTTTTTGTTTTTTGCTTTATTTAATTTAAGGTTGCCAGTAAATGTTAGTAAAATGTGTTTTTACAAATAAAAATGATTTGGAAAGCATCAGAAATAGAAAAAAGAAGCTATACTCATATTCTGAATGCATTAAATTCCCATAGAAATTAATTTAGCAGATTTTAACTGACCTTGTTGAAAGTTGAGAATGTCTAAATAATTTTACAGTTTATTTTAATAATTTGTATTCTTTTCTTAATTTAAATGTTGCAGGTAAATGTTTATGATGCTTTTTACACATATGTGACCTAAATAAGGCCATAAATAGAAAATAATGCACCACAGTCATAGTCTGAATGCATTTAGCTCAGAAACATTTCCACAAAAAGTTAATTTGATCATTTGTTTGGCCAAACTACTTTTTTTTTCTTAAATTTTTAAGTTTATGTTTGGATTTTTGTCTAAATTTATTTTATTTTGCCAACAAATGTGTAAAAGTGAATTTGACAGAGTCATAAATAGAAAATAAATCCAATGTGGTCTATTATCAAATGTATTTGGCATATAAACATTTCTATAGAAATTAATTTAGCAGATTTTAAGAAAAAAACCGACATGAATCTAAATGTATTTAGTGAAATCTGTTAGTAAATGATGTTTTGAAAGTCCATTGGCTCTGGTCTTGGTTGCTTGTATGGTGTTGGATTAAAGTGTGCAGTTGAGTGTGTTTTTCCTGTTGGCAGGTGCATCCAGAGCGTCACCTCCTGGCTGAGAGCTTGTAACCTGAGAGTCGTCCACCGGTCTTCTCCTGAAAGAGGATCCAATTTTAGAACCATTCTCTGCCCAGATTTGTTTACCCCACCCTGAGCCAATGAAACGAGTCCGAGCCTACAGCGCAATGGTTTTTGTTTTTTGCGTGCTGGTCATCTTCCTCTACTCCACTCTGCACTTGGAGCCAGCGTACGCAATCACGTCCACAGCCGAGGGCTCCCAGAAGCTCCGCAGGCTGCACGCCCCCGAGGGGAAGGTTAAATCCACCCCTGAGCACACCAGCTTCACCGCCGTTGAGACGATTGAGGCTGTTTTACAGACCCTGTCGGTGTCCAAGGACCTGAGGGAGATGATCCCCAAAAACGAGGCTTACTGGAACCGCGTCATGCACACGACGCTGAAGAGTTTGGACAGCAGCGACTTCTCCTTCAGAAGGGAGTCCCCCTGGTCCATCTGCAGGGTGGAGAACCAGGAGCACCTGCAACTCAACATCCACGACTTCAACTCCTACCCTCCTCTGCTTCAGACTTTTGTGCGCGGCATGACCTGCAAGTCCCCCCCCATTCTGATCGACCAGCCCAACAAGTGCATCGCCACCAACAAAAAGGAGTACAACCAGATCTTCCTGCTTCTGGCCATCAAATCCACGGCCAGAAACTTCGAGCAGCGGCAAACGGTGCGTGAAACGTGGGGTCGGGAGGGGGTGCATCACGGCGGACTGACGGTGCGCACCTTCTTCCTGCTGGGCAGCTCCACCCCGGACGACCCCGACATGAGCGCCCTGCTGTCGTACGAAGCGGAACACTTCGGGGACATACTGCAGTGGGATTTCCACGAGTCCTTCCTGAACCTGACCCTCAAGATGAAGGTCTTCTTCCAGTGGACGCTGAAAAACTGCGCCCAGGTCTCCTTCATCTTCAGCGGGGACGATGACGTTTTCGTCAACACGCCTGGGCTGCTCAAGTACCTAAAGTCTTTGGACGCTTCCAAAGCGAAGAACCTGTACGTCGGGCACGTCATAAACACGGCGACCCCCCTCAGGGACCAGGGAAGCAAATACTACATCCCCATGAGCTTCTACAACGGCGCCTACCCCGCTTATGCAGGTGGAGGTGGCTTCATTTTCTCAGGAGGGTTGCTGCAGCCCCTATACTCGGTTTCCCAGGTCCTCCCCTTCTACCCCATCGATGACGTTTATTTCGGAATGTGCGCCAAGGCTGTGGGGGTTTCCCCCGTCGCGCACGAAGGCTTTCAGACTTTTGACATCAAGGAGCAGGACCGCAGCAACGTTTGTGTGCACAAACATCTGATGCTGGTCCACCAGCGCTCACCGCAGCAGACCAAGAAGCTGTGGAGGGGCATTCACAGCCACATGTTGACTTGTTGAACTGCACATGAAGTGAAGGATAGCTGCAGGGCTTGTTACTGTAAATGGAAGAAAAAAAAGAAGCTTCCCCCTGTCCTAGGAAAATATGTACAAGTTATTTATTTTCCAGAAGCCTTAAAAACTCACGGGAACACGGCACAACTTGCTTTTTCCTAGTTGTTGCTTTTAAGGTTAAATGTTTTTTTTTTTTTTTAACGTGTTTTAAATGTCTTTAAACTGTAAAATGTCTTAAGTGTAATCCAAATTCAAGCAGCTTAAAGGTCTCTTCAATTAAAAAACAAATCAAAACATTTTATAATTTATTTTGAACAAAACTAAAGAAAAACAGACGTACAGGTTGATTTTAGAGCTTCTCAGTTACCAGGTCATCTAAAAACACACCATTCAGAAAGGATTACAGTAATTTAAAAAACAGCTACGCCCAGTTGAGGAACAAAAAGAGAACTAAACTTGTTTTTGCATATTTACTGTAACTGTCACTGTTTTGTTTGGGCATGTTTTATCATTTTGGAAGTTATTTTATATCTCAAAGATCCACATTTTTTTTTGTCTTAAGGCACCAAACAAAGTGGAAAACAGGTATTTAGGAGAGCTTTTGTGCATCAGACTCCATTTTCCGTCACGCTGTGCAGCAGTGAGGCCCCGCTCCCCGAACAGGAAACCTGTCCCATCGCTCACTGCTTCTCGTACAGGTCAAGTGGGTAGTGCTCTTTGTACTGCTGCACGTGCCTCCACATGGAATCCCTCTGCTTGCTCAGGAGGGGCGTCATCTCCTGGTACACGTCCGTGAACAGCAGTTCGGGATTGGGCTTCAGGCGCCGCTCGGCCCGCTCAAACGCCTCCATCACGGTTTTACGGGACTGCTTCCGCCAGCTCCGCTCGTCATCCTCGCTCCACCAGCCGCGGGCCGTCATGTAGTGTCTCAGTCTGGAGATGGGGTGGTCCTGCTTGTCCCAGTAGTTCACCTCGTCCACCGAGCGGTAGGCCGAGCTGTCGTCGCTGGTGCTATGGTGACCGATTCTGAGGAGGACACAAAAAAGTGTTAATCCTCAACTTCAATAACTTCCACCGGTTAGCTCTTGGGTTGTGCAACACTTCATCTTTTCTAGAAATTCATGTTTTTACTTGTCCTCTTTAAATAAAGGTTAGAAAACGGACTTTGACCCAGTCGTAAGTAAACTTTAAAGTAAAACTCTTAACAACTTAAAAAATGACCAAAAAAAACTAGTTTTGACACAAGAGGATGAAAGGCCCTGTAAACAGAAGAATTAAAAAAATAAATCAATTTATTAACTCTGGAGAATAACTCTGGAGAATCCAAGCACATTTCACGGGCTGCTTTAAATTAACAGCTGCTAAAAAAAATACAAAAAAATGTTTTTGCACTGTAATGCTATGTTGGAGGTGTGAGAGGCTGTAAGCCAGCGGGATAAAGTGTAAACAGAGAGCTCTCAGTGACAGGGAGAGGAAGAGGGGGGATGTCATAGACAATAACTAATTTTTTAAATATTTTTGGCTAAAAATGGCATATTTATAACTACAAGACCACTGGGGACACTTTTACAGTAGACGAAAAGATGATTGGCGTGGGTCTTTATGGAAAACCAAAGTAAAAAAAAAGTTTGTAAATTAACTCACCCACATATGAGAAAGTTACTATACATGTGGGCAAAAAACATTATTTCATTTGGACACTCCTATGACAGATCAGGTATTAAAACATATATATATATAGAGAGAGAGATCTATATAGATATATATATCTATAGGTATCTGCTCCAATCCATATCTATAGATTTTAGGAAGTTAAAACACTTTAAAAAACAATATATAAGTTAAAGTGTTTTAACTTCCTAAAATCAAGTTTCCCCATAAAAACTGACCACAATAATCTATATTGTATTCTTCAATTTAATTTTGGTAAAACAGCAGAGGCTGTCAAGGTTTTAGATTTTTCTTTTGTCCCAACAACTTTCAAATACAAATAGTCTTCCCTCATTTATTCTGTGGACTACATTCTATAAATAACCTGCAATAGGTGACACCCGCAAAGTAGAACTACAGATGTTTAAACCCCTCACTTTAATCACTTTTCTCTAACAGATGTGAACATTTTTTACACTTTTCTCTCCTGTTTGAACTCTCAAAGTTCCCAGCTTTGTAGAAGTTCCACATTATGGAATGAAAACAAAGAAGTGATTGCAATTGGAGATTAATGTAATTCTAGGGAAATCTGTGCCGGAAGTATAATCGGAAGAGATTGACTGACAAGATCAACAGCCAATCAGGATGCAGAACAAAGTGCGCTGAAAAAAACAAATCATGAAATATGGTACTGAAAAAAATCTGCATAACAGTGAATCATGATCGAGTGAAGAAACACTGCAGACACCAATGAGGACTTATAGAAAGAATTTCAAATCACAGGAAGTAAAAAGCTTCTGGAGCTGCTCTTCTGCATGGACGGGAACAGATGCTCTCCACTCATTTTCTTGAAAGAATGTGCTCCGAACTAACCTGTAGGTCATGGCCTCAATCAGGAAGGGCTGGTTCTCGGCCACAGCCCTGCGCCGCGCTTCTTTTGTTGCATTGTACACAGCAAACACATCATTGCCGTCAACACGGATGGACAGCATGCCATAACCGGGCCCCCGAGCAGCTGTTGAACAGCAGAACGAGAGGCAGAGTGAAGCAGGAGAAAACTTCTTCTGGGAATGACAACCTGTGCTGGTGCTCACCGATGCCGTCTCCTCTGTACTGCTCATTGGTGGGGGTTGAGATGGCGTAGCCGTTGTTGCGGCAGAAAAATATCAGCGGGCACTCCAGGGTAGCGGAGAAGTTGAAGCCAGCGTGTGCATCCCCTTCGCTGGCAGCCCCCTCGCCAAAGTAACAGATGACTGCACGGTTCAGGTTTTCCCTTTTGAGCGCGTACGCAGCTCCGGCCGCTGAGAATGACGCAGGAACACTTCAGCATCGGTGCATCCCCACAGAGCGGCAAGCTAAAGCAGCTCACCTTGAGGGATCTGAGTCGCCAGCGGAGAGGAGATGGTGACAAAATTGAGGTCTTTGCAGCCGTAGTGGACCGGCATCTGGCGGCCCTTCCCAAGGTCATCGGCATTGGCGTAACACTGAGCCATGAAAAGATCCAGGGGAAAACCGCGGTACATCAGCACTCCTGTTGAACACAAACAAGTTTTGTCTCACTTTGTGGCTCGCACAAACAAGTTAAAACATGTTTTTGGAACATATTTGAATTCGGTTTTACTCAGAAATGACAGTTGGAGTTTAATTGTCTTTAAATATGTCCTACATCACCAAAAAATGCCACAAAAACATATGTGGGTCTCTGAGGGAACATTCACACCGGAAAAGTCTCGTGGTGTTGACCGAGTCCACCTAATTTGATGGAGTCCTGAACCATGTGTTTGGTCTGGTCGGATTACCAGGGGAAACAAACGCTGGTTCACTTTAGGTGAAACAAACGTGTCCGGTCTGGATACACCTTAAAACCTGTGAGATTCTTTAAAAAAAAAAAAGTATTTTCAAATGGCTTGATGCTTTCTATGAAAGTGAGGCAAAGTTTGTTGCAACTTCCACTACACGCTCATAACACAAAGCAACAACTGCAAAACTGTTTCCATGAAGCCTTTAACAAGAACTAAGCATCAATCATCCTGCTTTGCATGGTGTCACACAGGCGGCACCAAACAAGCATTGCTTCAGGATAGGAACCATGAGGGGAATTCACCTCACAAAGAGGAACTTCACAACTAATCTGAAGCTTACCAGCTTCTCTATATTGACCGAATACCATGTCTGTTGGCTCAAGAGCTGCAGCGCTGCCAATGTGTGTACCCTCCTCTCCATAGTTGGTCATGTAGAAGGAGATTCGTCCCTGAAAGGCAAACATTGTTTTAAACTTTCAGTTTGGGGTGCCGTTTGGGTTTTTGAAATGTAGAAAGGTCGAGGTACCTGTCTCTGGGATTCATAAAGAATGCGGTCCATTGTGTTCAGCAGCGTCATCTTCTGATAAAAGTTTAAAACTGTCTCCTTGGAGAGCTGAGAATGAAAACCAAAACTCTAGTTTTAGGTCGTGGGGGCACATCATCTCTGGATTATCAGGAAGCTGGCTGCACCTGAGGGTCTTGAGAGGGGTTGATGATCTTCCCCTGCCTGTCCATCACACGATACACCGGGATCCCGGAAATAACGTTAGGCTGGATGAATTCCAGGTGGTCCACAAAGTCTGCCGAGGCTCCAGGGAACTGAGGCTTCTCCAAGGACGAGTCAAAGGGCTGCTGCTGGTGCACGGCCTGATGGGTCAATACCAGCTGTTACTGATCAATAATAAATGATTACTGCGTTTTCTGCATGCATACTCATCTAATCTACTCCAATACCAAAAAACACCTTTTTCTTTTCTTTTTTTTTTTTTTTGAAAAAGGCTACAAAACAAAATATTTGCTGAGAATATTTCCGTGCTCCTTAACAGATGAGAAAGCTTTGTTCTCGCTGAGCATTGAAGGAGTGGTGAAGTAAATGAGCGTGCCTTTGTAGCTTTGCATTTTTTGCTGTTTATGTCAGACTCAAGGAAAGGTCATGAACAACATGAATCACAAAATATTCCACATCAAATATCTTAAAAGGCTTGTCAGCAGGATTTTGCCCTTCGGAAGAATCCTTTAAGCACATATATAAGTAATTTGATTCTTCATATCAGCCCAAAAGTTGAAAAAATTGATTAAATTTAAATATTTTCTCCTGGAAATTTGTATTTTGCACAAAAAAAGATTCCTACGTTATATATTATTTAAATTTCTTTTACATATTTTAATTTATTGTAATTAAAGTTCCACTTCAACTGTATTTCTTTCTATTGTAAAATTGTTTCCATTGGTCTTTTAATCATGATTATGCCATTTTTAGCCAAAATCAAAAAGCCTGTGTTGTTTTTTTAAAACATAGTTTCTGCAGAGCGGCAGGAGCTCATCAGGAGTTCAATTCTGGTTTGTTGGCGTGGAACTTGGCCTAGGTAATTTCCCAGCATTCCTTGGTTATTGGTTTACACTCTCTGTTGCTATCTTATAGCACCTCACAAGCCCAAGCTAACATTAGCATAGCAAAAAAAAAAAAAAAATACAGCGAGCAATAACCGAGCTATGCAGTAGCACAGTTTAGAGCCCGATCTCAGCTTAGACGAGGAAAGTGAAGATGCTGTAGTGGAGAAGGGAGACTTTGGTCCGCCCATGGCAGTTGCTGTGTCACAAAGCCGACCTTTTTCAAACTGCGGGTTTTCATCTGCTCTTGATACAAAATGATTTGAGTAAAGAACAACTTAGAAAAGCAGTTGGAATCTTAAATTATTTGACATATGTCCTCTATCATGAGAAAAATGCTACAAGAACATTTTTTATTAGTGAGTCATCAATGTTATAGCTGCAAGGAACAAGTATTACTTATGTTTTTTTTTTTAATAAAGCAAAAACATTTTATTTTGTTCTTTTTTTCACTTAAGGTGTATCTTTTTTTCACTTTTTAATAATGCATTTAATGACTTTTTATCTTCTGTACTCATTGAACTGTATCTTTTATTGTATTGTTTGTTTTTTTCTGATTGATTGGACTATGGGTACTGAATGAATGAATAAATGTACAAATTATTTAATTTTGTATGTCTATACAAAAAAAATCCATTATTTTCATTTTCCTTAGATGTTTTAATGCATTTTAAATTACTAAACAAATGGGTATTTGTTTGTTTTTATTAAGTATGATAGAACAATATCAAAAAAGGTGATAAGATGCAAGAAAAGCCAGCTGCGGGGGTTGAGGCATCTCTTTTGGATGCCTCCTGGACACGTCCCTGAGGAGGTTTCCAGGTATGTTCCACCAGGATGAGGTCCTAGAGAATACTTAACCATACCCCAGGACACACTGTCTCTCAGCTGGTCTGGGAGCACCTTTGGGAGGCAGAGAACCAGGAAGTTTCTGTCACGAGGGAGCTCTAGGCATCTCTGATCAGACTGTTGTTTTGGCAACTAAGGACAGAGTAATGTGTTCTTTTCAAGATACTGATACTTTTTTATGTCTGCGTGGCCGCTAGCCGATAAAAGTAAATGGGCAACATGCTGTCATATGCTCAACTCATGCTATTTTACAGCATTTGGGAAGCCTGTAATTGATTTTTTAAGGCTTGAGTTAAATTAATTTAACATTAATTTATGATGTACATAAATTAATATTTATGAACACTTAACAAGGTGTTCCAGAAGGAGATGTCAAATGTCTGGAAAGACCTCCTGAAGCTTTGTTTTCCAGCAGATCAGAAGACGACCATGATTGAGTCCCATTGAGTTCTGTCCAGGATATCTTCAAGTGCAGCATTGTTTGGAAATGAATCAAGATGCACACGTGTTTAATGTCAGTTTCATCTGCAGCTGGGTCCCTCTCGTCTTTGTGGGGTTTTTTTTCTCCTTCAAAGCAATAAAAGTAATAACAGTCAATAGTTTTTTTATTTAATATATAATTCATATTGAGATAAATCCACTGTGCCAGCTCAAGATATTAGTTTAGAGTTTGAAAGTTTTTGAATTCAGTAATAGAAATATTAAGAGTCGGCTGAACAAACATGTAAACATTTGATCTAGTGTAAACACAGGAACCATTTATTTCTTTTGAGCTGAACATTGTTTCCCCTTGCTCAATTGAGGTTTGTACGCAATCTTGATTGCAATTTTGCAATTATTGTAACACTACAAATGAAAGCGAATGTGAAGAAAAAGCCATTTGGAAAATTGAGTTGTCGTTTTATTTTCACCTACTGTCACCTGAGGCAGCTATATTGTAAAAATGAAAAAGCATTTCCGTTATTGACTTGAAATATGAGTCATGTTCGCCTCCATAACTACAGGCCTCCTGCTTATCCAGCAACACCATAGAATAATAATACATTTTACATTAAAACATTTCTAATAAAATTAAAGCACAACTAAAATTAACAATATTCAAAAGCACAAATTTCATTTTGAGATTTCGCCAACTCCCACCCTTAAGAAGAAAAAAAAAGAACTTCCATTTTGGGATATGATGACAACTTCCGTTCGACATCCATCGGTCCATCCGCCATGTTACCTGCAGCGGGGTACTCTTGCTGATAGTGCTTAATCATTTTTATTATTCTAAAGTGATTTGGACCGATTGGGTCCAATAACCAAAAAACTATTGAAGAAAACGTGAACATTTAAACTAAAAATATACGTAATTTGTTAAATAAATAACAATTATGAAACCCTAAATATGAAAGATAACGTTTAGCGACACCTCTTGCTAGTACGATCCGCTTGACTGGCTCTTCTTTTAGCTTGAGTGCTGCGGTGTTCCCCAAGTGAATGTCTGCCGAATGTCCAATATCCAACTAACTTCACATTAGTAAGTTAGCACAAGTTCTTCGCTCAAACCGGTAAGGTTCAGCAACACAAACTTCACCGGTGAGCCACAAATTGATTAATCCCGGAGAATTTAAAATAGTAGAGGTGTATGGGGTAAGATCATTTTCAAAAAGAAACATATTGATAAAGACAAATTGAATTCATAAAGACAAAGTTGGGCACAAATTTATATTTTGTGCACAACTTTGCAGAAAAAAAAACTATGAATACACCATTTATTTTTACGTTTGACATCTCTACTTTGAATACGAATTTTGCTCGTCTTAAATACTAATTTATCCTGTTAAACTGTCAAAAATACATCATGAGGTCACAGGCATACCGGTATACAGAGCCCTGAAACATCGATTCAACTGAGTGAGCATGCGCATTGTGACTTACAGCTGGGGTTTTGGGGGCCAGGCGACAACAGCCGAACGTATAAACAATGAGACGGACCCGGAAGTGGTGGCAAAAAAAAAAGTTCATACGATTGACTGTTGTAGACTGACAACCACAAAATGCGGTTGTATATCGCTGTATTTGTATCTGTTTTATTCAATTTTCAACAGATCTATGGCTATCAAAATAATTTCCCGTTATAGATTTAAAAACATTCTAATAAGTTCTACTTTGTTTTAGTTTAATGGAACTTAAACACGCATGCGCAGTTTCAACAACTGATGTTCCAGACTCGATGTATATGCCTGTGACCTTGTGATGTATTTTTGACAGTTTGTTAACAGGAGAAATTCATAATCAAGACAAAGAAATGTCATATTCAAAAGAGACATGTTAAACATAAAACTAAATGTTGTATTCACATTTTTCTGCAAAGTTGTGCACAAAATTTACATTTGTGCACAAGTTTGTCTTTATGAATACGTTTCTTATTGACAGCAATTTTTCCCCACAGAAGTGTATTTGGATGCAACACAGACACTGGTCAACGCACAGCATGATTCCCCACGCCCCCGGGGTCCACCAATGGGATTGAAGCTAGCTAAAATATTAGCCGGCTAATCGGCTAGGTAAACCAAAACAGAAACACATTAGGCCTCCTTGACATCAACATTGCCTTTAGGGTTTCGGCATGAAGTTATGCTAAAATCTAAAAGATTTTTGTCAACCTATCAAGCACGGGACGACTTTTATGACGAAATATTGAATAAATAATACACTTGTTTTTGAGATCTCGCTAGCATGACTAGCTAGCTAACAAGTCATCGCGATAATATAAATCAAACGACGCATTCCTGCTTGCTTTTGACAGTAATATCTAAAAGAAAACTTTACATTAACTTTCTCGTGAAAAGATAATCTGTGTTAACATTGCAGGAAAAAAATCGATTCGAAGGGTCTCTGTTGCTAGCAAGATCGACACTAGCAGATCACCTCCGCAGGACCTGCTAGCTCCATCGACCTTGCAGGTTATTGGAGTCACCAAAACAAACAAACAAAAAAAGAAAAAAACACCGCTGTCGTTTCAGACTTACACTGACTCTGAAGGCTCTGCGATGCAGAAGCCTGGTTGCCTTCAGTCCAGTTGTTTGACGAGCAGCATGGAAACACAGCCCATACATTTTACCCATGCTGCCAACTGCCGCCATCTGGACTCACGACGGAGGACGATAAACGAATAAAAAAGAAAAAAAACCTGATAGATTTGTACGGACAAGATCCACTGACTCTGAAATGTTAAGCACTCTCATAAATAATCACACCTCCCAGGCCCAATTGCTTTACAAGAGCCGTCAAGTTAGACGCAATATCCACTAAGCTGTGACGCTTTCAAAATAAAACGAGTTTTATTTTGAAAGTTTTGGTTTTTTTAATGTCTGTCGTTCGTACATATTATTATTACCTCCAGCCTCCTAATGATATTAAAGATAATAATGCATTACATAAAATGGGTAAACATTTCCTTTCCAGATGAATAAAAAAACACAAACTTCTTCATGATAAACTTAAAATGTCTTTATGATAATTTTCTTTAAATAATAATTATATCTAGAGATATATCTGATGTATCTAAAAGGATTATTTTAAAGGTGAGGAAAAAACTTAGTAATATCAAAAATGACTAAAATAAAACTGCTACAAGACAAGTATAGCTTTAAGTTATTGTGATGATAAAGTATAAATAACTGATCAGAACCAGATAATGATACATATGTTTAAAAATATTTTTTTTGTTTGCTTCCTCCCACTACTTTTCAAGCAATTATTTAAACTAATTTAGACAACATTAATATTTAATAGTTTCAATTAGGTTGGAAGGAGGGGCGTGCTTGCGGAATACCTCGAGGGGCCGAGCCACTTGGCAGTGGTCCACCCCTCCCATGGTCTCCGCACAGTTTCGCCCCCTTCTCCTGGTTTTAAATGCACCTTAGACACGTAGGATCCTTGGTGGGGGGTGCTAGGACATCACTGCCAGCAAGCAGGAGATGTCCTCTCAGTGCTCTACCCTCCAATTTTAACTGCACCGTAGACATTTAGGGCTCCTTGGTGAGAGGGCGATTGGACATCCCTGTAAGCAATCAGGAGATGTCCTCAGTGCCGTGCTCGCCAATTTTAACTGCACCCTTTATTACACACACCCATCAATCACAAGAAACACACCTCAACACACACACACAAACAAATACATTACACAAGGAAGGTGGGACTACTGATCTTCTGTCCCCTACCCCATCCCTGGTGGAGGGAACAGGGCCTTCAGTGGCGGTGGCCTTGTCTCCTGGGGGTCAGCCTCCTGGGCCCGGCGGCCCCCTCCCCGCACAGGGAGAGGGATCCCTTTGTCCTCTGGCAAGTCCATGAGCGGGGGATCATATTCCATCTGAGCCTGGAGAGTGTCTGTGTCCTTGTGGTGCGGGTTCTGGCCCTTACCCTCGGGTGCCGAGCCCCTTCTGGGTCACAACATTAGGAGAGCCTGGTCAGGCAATGTACACCTTCGGGGACCCCCACTGCTCTTGGTCATCCCTTTTCTAGATGGGGGTAGCTGACCCCCATCGTGCTCTCTTCTGGATCTCCGCAGCTGCCTGGAGCTTTGGAGCGGGTCTCCCGTGGGGGGCCCGGGCTCGTACCTGGGGCTGGGGTGGGGGGATGCCCAGAACTCCTGGGTGGTGGTGGGCGGCTTGTCTGGGGTGGTGGGGCTCTAGGGGGTGGGGCCCCGCGCTGGGCCACCTGGCGCAGTGGGAGGGCTGCTCTCCTGACTGGGCTGGGCCTTGCGCTCTGCGCTTCCGTACCTCACTGCACTCGGGTGTTGGGGGCCCGTGTGGCTGTCCTGCGGGCCCCGGTCTGGGTGCTTGGCTGGGCTGCCTGGCGGGTGGATCTCCTCCATTGACCCCACAGTATGGGTGCGGGGGCGGGCCCTGGTCGGCGCGGGTGTCTTGGTGTGCGGATGGCTGGGTGTTCTCCCTCCTTTTTTTGTGCATTCCATCATCCACTTCAGCTTAACATAACATTCACCTGAGTACAGGCGTCGGCTCACCTTTGCCCCTTCAAATAGTGTGCGTGACGGAATGTAATACTTGACATGTGTTGGTTGGTATGCACAAGTGTGCGTGTGAACTGGATGTGGACAAGTTTGTGAACACTCTCGGAGCCGGCAGGTATGTAACAGCTGAGTGTGTGGACAGGCCCCGCCCATTTTAGACCAACATTCACTATTGCAATGGGTATAAGCTCCAACATTTTGTTGCCTGTAGATTAACAACTCTACCTTCCCTTCACAGTAGTCCTTCTCTAACTGCTATAATGCACCATCTCTCTTTCCCCCCCTCCACCCCCCAACTCTCTCCTTTTTCCCCTTTCCTTTTCCGTCCGGTCCAACAAAAAAGACACAAATAAAAAATATATATATATTAATAAAGTTTGGTTTAAATTACAAAAGGGGCTTATACCAACATACATTTTGTGTTCGCTATGATTTATAACCCCTGATTGTAAGAGTAAAATCTGTCTAATACAAGAGGTTCTCAGCTCATATCTGTTTGCTCAGCTGTTGGACAGGACAAGTAAAAAAAAAAAAAAAAAAAAAAACATTTCCTTTCCAGATGAATAAAAAAACACAAACTTCTTAATGATAAACTTAAAATGTCTTTATGATCATTTTCTTTAAATAATAATTATATCTAGAGATATATCTGATGTATCTAAAAGGATTATTTTAAATCAAGTATATATATAAATATAATATATATCAATATAAATATTATATAAATCAAGTATCAAAGGTTTAAAATATGTTCAGATTATGTTTCATTTGAAAAATCTGTAGTTATAAGTCACGTTTTGGGAAACAAAGTGAAATGATTAGAGATCAATCATTTTAACAATCATTATTCTTCAAAGTGCCCCTGCGACACACTGGCGACTATCTTTCAGAGCTATTGATAATTTTTCACTGAATATAATCCATATTTAAAGCAATATATATTTCTTAAAAATTCCACAAAGGGACTTTTTCAAAAACATTGTTGTAATATGATGGCATGACTAAGATTAGTCATATCTGAAACTTTGGTAACTCTGACCAAAATGTCTTCAGAGCTTTTGAGCGTTTTTGATTGATTATGATTCTTTTTTTTTTTTTAAAGTGACTTACTTTCAATATCTTTGTTGTAGTAGAAACGTATGCTGATGTTTAGTCATAGACGCTTAGGAGCCATCTCACTGCTGTGTCTCAATCTCATTAAAAGGCACAAAAAAAGACATTTTTTCTTTTGAAATGTACTTGTAGGCCACTCTCTGTGTTAATACAAAATGATTGAGATACTTGCTATCACGTTTGAAGGTTTATCAGAAGAGTTATTGAGCCCGTAAGTCAGAATCTGTGAATATTTTCTAACCAAACTATGCAAGCAGAAAAAGGAGCATCTTTCAGCATAGCGGAGCGGTGGTATTTACTTGCTGGAAGTACTAGGCTTGTCATTTGGAGGGTGTGGTAGAACCAGATCAGCAGGTATGGTGGGAGCCGATAACAGCTGGTCATGGAGTTCTTTCCACTGTTGAAGGTGAGCTGAGTTGTCTGCTCTTTTGGATTTCCTGTAAATTGTTTTCCTCTTAACCTCTTAACGAGGCATTAAAATTGTATAACTTTTCTTTGAACGCGTGCAAACTTCATAAAACCAGTTGACAGTATTTTACTTCCATTTTGAACTTTTTATTTGCACTGAGATCATGTGTTTAGCTGATCTATAGTAGTTTTGGTGATGGAATAAGTTTTTTTTTTCTTTTTTAAATTCCTTCCTTGTCACTTTTGGGATTGTTGGAAGGATCCAGCAATCCAGCAGGAACTAGCTAAATCACAGGGTGTTCAAATGCTCCTTTGTCTCACTGCTTTTTAAAATATATTGCAATACATGGATGGACAACCTATTTATTTTTATTGATTTAAATATATTTAAAATCCATTGGTGTGCAAAGAAACTTTGTTTCATAACGGCTTGAATCTTTGTTGACGTAGTTTTTTGTTTTTGTTTGTGAGACAGGAACTCCAGATCGGATTTTGCAACTTACATTTGTAATACATATGTAATACTTTATACAATTTAAATGTCTTTGACTGTATTACAAAAGTATTATTTACATCACCAAAAAAATGTCCATACGTGAAAACAGCAATAATTGCAGTGTTTTAATAAAATGAAAAATATCTAACTTTTAGATATGGAACATATTATTAACACATTGTTGTTCAATGTGTTGAGAAATACTGTAAATTGTTGTTTCATAAGGGTGTTAAACTAAAGTACAGCAGGACTTTGTATTCCTGCACACTACCATATTTCATCGTCTTAAATGTTTTTTCAGCTCCAAAGCTGCTTGTTCTTTCTGGTCTGTATCCATGGTAACGCCAGTTCACATCAAAACAGCTGCAATTTTTCCTCAAAGAAGTCTGACACAAAAGGTAAGAGGTCATGTTGCCTCATTAAACTCTAGAATGAACAGGTTCTGTTGAGAGATAACATCAACATTTATTCTGGTTCATTAAAAAAATTCTGGTTCTGTCTCTTTTTCCTTAATGACCAACTTCAATCATTTTTTTTTGATTATGTGTTTAATATGAGTTTACAAACATAAAGCAACTAGCTTTTAGCAACTTCCACTAGCTTAAAGCCCCTCACACCCCTCAACCTAACTCTAGCGACGCAACAAAAATGGCGAGCAATATCGGAGCTATCTGGCTGTGCAGTTTTGAAGAGGAAAACAAAGACGTCTGTGGGTCTATTTGTCTACAAAGGGGATGCATTAGAATGGAGTGGAGCGGGGAGCTTGGGGCCTGTCCAGCGTATTTTCTACATCACAAATAAGATGTTTTTTAAACAGCATTTTTTTCATCTGTACCTGATTCACAACGAATTGAATAAAGAATACTCAGAAATGCAATTTTAAGATTATTTTTCCTTGATATATGTCCTCCATCATCAGAAAAATGTCCGAAGATCATGTAAAAAAAACTCTATTTACTTTTTACAAGATGTAATAATTCTGATCTTTTTGCTCTCTTCCTTATTTCCGAGAGTGCTCATCTCTCATAATCAAGTTAAAATCTTCATTATGAGCATTCATTCAGTGTGGTGTCATTCTGAAGAACACAGAAACCTGAACTTCCAGCAGCAGATTCTGGTAAGATTTTACTGAGTCAGCGATTACCCTCAACTTGTTGAACCCGTTTTGGTTCATTTTTGTCAGAAACACAGAGGAAACTGTCAGTCTGGGCAGCAACGTCAGATTTTGTTGGGTCTATGCCCCAAGCATTTCAACAACACCACACTGAAAAGAAACACAAGAGAGTTGAGTAAGCTTATACCTGCAGGGAGAGTGTCAAAGATCGCTCAGTTACAAGCTCCTAAGACACTCTGCTCGACCTTAGTCTCCCCCTGCTATTTATTAAAGGGAACGCCCTAGTTACATGCTGGTTCAGCCACTAAGGGAGGGGAAAGAAGAGCAGGCTGAAACAGTTTGCAGCATGACACTTAGATAAGGGTCACACAACAAGACCTTGAGGTTTGATATGTAAGACCTTGAGGTTTGATAGTGTGCAACTCTGGTATGTAAAAACAAGAAGCAAGAGTACTCAAAAACAAGAACTGAAGAAAACAGAATAATAAGAATCATAAAAATCTCTAACAGATTTAAAGCTAGATAATTAAAAAGAAAGCCCTAAAGCTGTAGCATCTGCTGAGGGGCAGAGATCAGTGTGAATTAGAAACTCACATTTCAGCTTATCAGTTTTAGTTCAAATTTTAAACAAAAATAACTGTTTCAGAATTTAGATATTTGGATGCTGCACGTTTTCAGAGTTTATCAAAGAAGTTTCTGATGTCTTATTATATTTTATTAAAGATTTGAATGCTGCACAGTGGTGTAGTGGTTCTCCTCTCACATTAAGAAAAGACTCTGGTTTGATTCCCGGCTGGGACCTTTCTGTGTGGAGTTTGTATGCTGTCCTCATGCACCTGTAGGTTTCCTCCCACAGACCAAAAACACGATTCCAAGGTTAATTGATGATTCTAAATAGCTTTTTAGGTGTAAAAATAAGTGAATCTGTGGCCCTGTTGCACGGCGTCCTGTCAACTGTATCTGGGATAGGCTCCAGCAATCCTGTGACCCAGAAAGGGATTAGCCATGTTTCGAAGAAAGTTTGAAGACTAATCTTATTCAACCAATGTTCAACTGGTGATTTTTGTCATTGGTGGAGTGAAGTAAAGTAAAAAAAAAAAATCTGAATTTCGCTCTGGAAATCGAAAGAAGACCTCCACCGTTACCAGATTCTCTTTTGATTGGTAAGTAGATGATACTTTGGAAATGTATTTGCTGTGACCAACATGTGCTAAACTGCTGTTGTAAATGGAAATATGAGGTGATTGCATGACTGCTAGGAATAAAAGCGGGTGAATACAGAACAATGGTCTCACATTTACCTGAATGCAGAAACAGGTGTGTCACAGACAGGAAAGCAGCACACGCTATTACAACTCAATACAAGAAAGAAAAAAGAGATTTTCTGAAATCAACAGATGAAATGAAAGATTAAAGATGTGATGCAACAAGGATTCATGTGCACAGTTAGTTTTTAAACAGCACATTTATTTTGAAAGGATGAACCAATTTTTTAAAATGTTTTGTAAGAAACTTCTTTTGGAGAGCTGGTGAGTTTAACGGACTCCATCAAAAACACAACATCAATAAAATGATGGGATTGTCTTCCACACCCACAGAGATAATACTGTATGCGGCTGCAAGAACAACTTCATGCATAGAAGTTCAAATAATAAAGGAGAATATAGCAACACTTCTTTAGTAAGAAACAGTAAAAAACACAAAGTAATGAGATAAATGTGAATTTGTATGTTTGAGAATCCTTGTTTCTTTCTTTTTACTTAAATAAAAACGAAAAGATGCAAAAAATTCCACCATTAAATTGCAGTTTTTCTCAGACAGTTGTACAATCAAAATTAACACAGACGTTAGTCATTATTAAATATCTGTGTTTTTGACTAGATTCTATTTCATTAATATTTAAAAGAAACTAAAGTGCAGATTGAAATTGGTTAAAGTTTATTTATAGTTTCAAGGGAATAAATGACATCAGTTTCCTTTGGTTTTCACTTCCTATGTGTTTTCAAATGCAGAATAAATGTATTTCTGGTGTGTAATTTTTTATGTGCATACAATCCTTCTGGTGATGTAAACTGCTTTTTTTGGGGGGGGGGGGGGGCAGAGAGAGGGAGATTTCAAAAACAGAGCAAGGACAGGCTTTGTGAATTTTGTTTTTGTTTTCCTGCTGTTGAACATATGTCATCAAGCAGGTGAAGAAGGAAGCTGAATAGAATAGAATAGAATAGAATAGAATAGAATAGAAACAGAACCCTTTGAATCGCCCATCATTAATTTAATTTCTTCTCTGCAACCCGAAAATCACTTCAACTCAAAAGGTCATTTAAAATAAATAAATGAAAACCTTCAAAAGCAGAAGGTAGACACAGCCTTTCCTCAGCAATCAAATGTTTACTCTTCTTTTTTTGCACTTTAGCTAACCTCCAGCTGCTCATTGGATTTGAACCTGAGAACAGAAGCTTTGGCGGCCTCTAGTGGACATAAGTGCACCTCAGTGCATTCTCACAAAATAAATACCATGCAGTCATGAAACGATAATGAAAATTACAATCTCCTAAAATGGAGCAAAGTTTTTCTAGAGTCTTAATTTAGTTTTAACAAGAAGACAAATTTCCTTCATCGCATCCAAACTAGTGAACTTTCATTGGAAAGACCAGAACATTCATGAAGCAGATCAGGATTATACATCCCACTATCGGTTTGTTCTCTACAGGAGACTTTTATTTAGAGAATTGTTCTTGTAAAGATCTAATATCAAGACAAAACAAAAATAATTGGACATTTTTTTATTTTGAAATAGCAAAATAAAAATGATAAACCACTGAAGTTGTTTAATTTTAGCAAAAATGTTCTAAAACAATGGCTACCTCTGCTGAATAGATGCTGCAATAACAATTTAGCAACATAATATTGAAAATACAAATTAATTTATCCAAAAAATGTAGATATGGGGGAAAAAAACAAACAAATATAGAAGATTTTTAAAAAATAAAAAAAATTAACCTTGAAAATCAGAAACTGGAAGAAATTAGTTGTCATGTACTTAAGTACATTTACTTAAGTTACTTTTTAAAAGTTCAGTAGTTAAAAAGGTAAAGTAACGTTATACAAAGCTCTGTCACAACAGTCACAGTCCCATTCACACTGACAGCGGCTCCACTGCCAAACACTGGCGCCAACCTTCCACCAGAGGCAATGTTTGGTTTTTATTAGCTGGTTTGATTATCTCTTTTAAAGATAAGTGATGTCACCAAGCGTTACCAGATCTGCACTGGTAAAGTTGATCTTCTGATCATAGATATGGAGGCAAATTGGGAAACAAAAAAGGCTGGACATTTTTCTGGACCATATTTGTCACTTTTTTGGTATTTTATGAATAATTACTAATAATCAGCTATGACAAGCTTCATTTATCTAATTTGATTTACAACTCATTAGTAAGAACATCGTTACCACAAATACTCTAAAAAAATCATGTCTTTTTTACTTTTGAACTAGAAAAAGTATGAGTCAGAAGAGATATTTTAAAAAAAGTTTTTTAAATCTGGATTTTTTTTTTTCATAAAATCACACAACTCTTCCAATTTGTTCAAAATGTTTACTTTGACAAATTCAGACAAATCAATTACAAAGAAATCCTCAAACACAAAGTGAACAAACGACAAAGTTTGCAGTGTTTCTTGTTGTCAGGTCGCTCACTGTGCACGCCGTCACACAGAAAAAAGTTCAATCTTTTACAAACACGAGCAGCAACAAACATAAAGTCGTACCACGGCGAAAAGATGCACGTGCGCTAACCAGAACAGCCATGCAGTATAAACTGGCATTCATTCCTGAAGTCTGTTTCTGATTAAACCTTTTTAACTTGTTTCATAAATTCGTATATTTCAAGCCAACATTCAACACCATTTGTTCGTCCCGTCAGCAGAAAGCTGACTGTGTTTGTGCCTTTAAGAGAACATTCAGCAGGTCTACGAGAAACAATCCCCTTAGTTCAGAATCAGAACCAAAACATCGGCGTGACGTCTTTGATTAAGGCACGGTTTCAGGTCGAGTCAGATTACAAAAAGAAAAGTCTCCCACAAAGACAGCAGAATCCAAAAACTGCATGCAAAATAAAACACAAATAAAGAGAACCTTTTTCAGTCAGTGCTTTGATTACAGAGACGCTTTGCAGCATAAAAGCTGCTGCTTTTACTCTACGAGTGTTCCTCATCTGAGGTGGAGCAGCTCATCCACTGTTTGTGGAGTCCAGAAAAGAGCTCTAACAGCTGTGTAAACATTTCCACACACTCCTCTGTGGAGCTACAAGCATCTTTGAAATTCTTTAACCATCATCATGATTTCATTTCATTTCTTCTCTCGCCTCTAAATCTGAACCTGAGTCGCAGCCTCACGGCGGTCGTTCACATCGCTCGCTGCCGCAGAGTCCCGCCCTCTCCTGCTCTGCTGCTCGTCACCTCCTTGGCCAACAACGGGCTGAGCTCTAAAAAATAAAAGCATCTCAATGGTTTTCATTTATTCTTACATCTGACTGTACTTCATTCAAATCTGATTATTTAAATAAATTCCCATTTTTAAAATGTATTTTTAAGTCTACAGCGTTTAGTGCTACCTTGTATGAACGACGCCATATTGAAAAAATGGATTTGAATTGATTATTACGATATTTATGTAATTAAATGAGTAGGACTGCTAACCAGATGTAAATACTTTGAGTAAAATGCATAAAAAAGTCAAAGTTTTGGGCCCAAAATAAACTAATAATAATTCGGATTAGAAAAATAAAAGTCACAATTACAGATCAATGTGATTTATTAAAATGTTGGCCAAGTAAAAGTAAAGGCTTTGATTCAAAACAACTGTCCAAACATTTTGTGTCTTTTTTAATGATGGGTACCAAGAAACTGCATCCAATAAAAGATGAAACAGATTTTTAAAAAAATTTAAGAATTCAACGTTTAATGTAAAATAATTGACAGAAAGTCATGCTTTCTAATGTTTTTAATTAATATTTTTGTGATTTTTGCACTCTGGTGACAATGTTTTCTTTTAAATGAGGTTAAAATGTTTTTTTTCAGGTCTGTTTTTTATACCTTTTTTCCTGTTTAATAGAAAAAAAAACATTTTTGTTTTAAAATGAATTTAAAATGTTAAAATAATCTACAAATAATCAGATTATTATAACAGAAAATGATTCATAAATCTCCAGAGCGTCTTCAGATTAGGATTAAACGCACTAACCTTTCATCTCTGTTTCGTTTTCGGAGGTTGGGTTTGGAGTCTTGAGGTTTTTGTCTCCAGCTTCCCCCTGTGCTGCTCCATCAGCTGAGTTTGCTTTGGTTTCATCCAGTTTCTCTGCAGTGGTCTTGGTTTTCTTTGCATCCACCTGGTCCATTTTAACGAGGCAGAGCGTCTGCAACAGACCCATGGTGTCAAAGCTTTCCCCGGAGGACTCTCCACGTCTCCTCAACATCTCCAGGACCTGCAGAACACATGGAGAGGAGCAATAAGGAGCAGGAGCAGCAAACATTGCACCTCTGTGTTACGTTTGGAGACTCTGATGACCTTAATGTACTTGTAGGACTTCAACTCGCTGAGGTTCTCCTCCAGGAAGAGCAGGTATATGGAAAGGTCGTCACAGTGTCCGCTGGGAGTGGGCAGGACGCTCACAGTGGGGAGGGACTGGTAGGTTTCCAGGAACCGAACGTGCTCCTTGCAGAGGAGCGGGCGCAGCCCGGCAAAGATCACCACCGGCATCAGCGCAGCAAACACCACCAGGTTGACCAGACTGGAAGGGAACAAACCAACTGGCTGCAGTCTGACGTGGAGGTCATCAAAGGAACATCAGAACGTACCTCAGCAGAGAAAAGACGCCCACGGCGATGAGTTTACACTGGACCTTTTCCGGAACGGTGGGGTCAGATTCCAGCAGCCCCACACGCAGCGTGCAGTCGAAGTCGTCTTTGACGGAGGCCAGGCTGCAATAGTAACCCAGGTAGATGCAGGCGCACAGCAGGGTGACCAGCGTCAGGCCGCGGCACAGCAGATAGTAGAACAGCAGCCACCGCGAGAAGCGCTTGGTCATCAGAAACTTCTCCACCAGCGGGTAATCGAAGCAGCCCTCGGTGGGGTCTCTGACCACAGAACAAGAAGCAGAGTTTGATGGTACTTTTTGACCGATAATGATATGAAACGCTGCAAACGGGACCATGAAATGTGTCATTAAATCATGAAATTAATACGTGTTTTTTAAATCATTTACAATTGAATTTTAATGAAATTTTGACACATTTAATGACACTTTTAATTATTTATTTCCAATTTTAAATAAGTAATGACACTTTTATTTATTGATTTCATTTGAAATATATTTATTTCAATTTTTCTCTTCCATCCCACACTGGGACCATGAAATAAACAAATGTGTCATTAAATGTTTAAATGTCCTTTTTAATGTCAATTTTAATATTTTAATGCCACATGTTTAAACAATTATTTATCAATTTCCAATTTTATTTATTGAATGCCAATTTTAAAGAATTAATGATACTTTAATTTAACGATGTAATGGTGTATATATTTATTTAATATTGTCTCTACTGGACCTCTATAAAAAACCTGAAACACTGTTTTAAATTAATGATGATGAGATGAAGCCAATCAATGATGATGATGCCCACGTGGGCAATGACAGTAGCACCTGGAGGGGGGTGATTGGCAGGAACGGCTTCCCTGATCTGAACCCGAGCGGTGTTTTGTTGTTGGACTTCTGTGCTAGTCATAGTTTGTCCATAACAAACACCATGTTTGAGCACAAGGGTGTCCATCAATACACGTGGCATCAGGACACCCTCGGCAGGAGATCAATAATCGACTTTGTAGTCGTTTCAGGAGACCTTCGGTCGTGTGTCTTGGACACTCGGGTAAAGAGAGGGGCAGAGCTGTCCACTGATCACTACCCGGTGATGAGTTGGATTCGTTGGCGGGGAAGGAGGCTGGAAAGACTTGGCAGACCCAAACGTAGTGTGAGGGTCTGCTGGGAACTTCTGGCTGAGCCCTCTGTCAGGGAAGTCTTTAACTCCCACATCCGGGAGAACTTCAAACAGGTACCGAGGGAGGCTGGTAACATTGAGTCTGAATGGACCATGTTCTCCACCTCCATTGTCTCTGCTGCTGTTCGGAGCTGTGGTCGCAAGGTCTCTGGTGCCTGTCGTGGCGGCAACCCCCGAACCCGTTGGTGGACACCGGAAGTAAGGGATGCCGTCAAGCTGAAGAAGGAGTCCTATCAGGTCTGGCTGACTTGTGGGACTCCAGAGGCAGCTGACAGGTATCGGCAGTCCAAGCGAGCTGCGGCTCAGGCTGTAGTAGAGGCAAAAACTCGGTCCTGGGAGGAGTTTGGTGAGGCCATGGAGAAGGACTATCGGTTGGCCTCGAAGAGGTTCTGGCAAACCGTCCGGTGCCTCAGAAGGGGGAAGCAGCTTTCTGCAGGCACCATTTTCAGTGCAGGTGGGGAGCTGCTGACTTCGACTGGGGACATTGTCGGGCGGTGGAAGGAATACTTTGAGGATCTCCTCAATCCTGCTGACACGCCTTCTCTTGAGGAAGCAGAGGCTGAGAGCCTTGGGGTGGGGCTGTCCATTACCCAAGCTGAAGTCACAGAGGTAGTTAACAAGCTCCTCGGTGGCAAGGCACCGGGAGTGGATGAGGTCCGCCCTGAGTACCTCAAGTCTCTGGATGCTGTGGGAGTGTCTTGGTTAACGCGTCTCTGCAGCATCGCGTGGCAGTCGGGAACAGTACCACTGGACTGGCAGACAGGGGTGGTGGTTCCCCTTTTCAAGAAGGGGGACCGGAGGGTGTGTTCCAACTACCGGGGAATCACACTCCTCAGCCTCCCTGGGAAAGTCTATGCCAGGGTACTGGAGAGGAGAGTCCGGCCGATAGTCGAACCTCAGATCCAAGAACAACAATGCGGTTTCCGTCCTGGTCGTGGAACTGTGGATCAGCTCTACACCATGTCCAGGGTGCTGGAGGGTTCATGGGAGTTCGTTCATCCTGTCCACATGTGTTTTGTGGATTTGGAGAAGGCGTTCGACCGTGTGCCCCGTGGTGTCCTGTGGAGGGTACTTTGGGAGTATGGGGTCCGGGGAGCCTTACTCAGGGCTGTCCGGTCTCTGTATGACCAGAGCAGGAGCATGGTCCGCATAGCCGGCAGTAAGTCAGACCTGTTCCCAGTGCATGTTGGACTCCGGCAGGGCTGCCCTTTGTCACCGGTTCTCTTCATAGTTTTTATGGACAGAATTTCTAGGTGCAGCCAGGGTCCGGAGGGGGTCTGGTTCGGGAACCACAGGATTTCCTCTCTGCTCTTTGCAGATGATGTTGTCCTGTTGGCTTCATCGAGCCAGGACCTCCAGTATGCATTGGAACGGTTTGCAGCCAAGTGTGAAGCGGCTGGAATGAGGGTCAGCACCGCTAAGTCTGAGGCCATGGTTTTCGACCGGAGAAAGGTAGTTTGCCCTCTCTGGGTGGGTGGAGTGCTCCTTCCCCAAGTGGAGGAGTTTAAGTATCTTGGGGTCTTGTTCACGAGTGAGGGAAGATCGGAGCGTGAGATCGACAGGCGGATTGGTGCTGCGTCCACCGTTATGCGGTCGCTGTACCGGTCTGTCGTGGTGAAGAGAGAGCTAAGCCAGAAAGCAAAGCTCTCAATTTACCGGTCGATCTACGCCCCAATACTCACCTATGGTCATGAGCTCTGGGTCATGACCGAAAGAACGAGGTCCCGGATCCTGGCGGCTGAAATGAGTTTCCTCCGTAGGGTGGCTGGGCGCTCACTTAGAGATAGGGGGAGAAGCTCTATCACCCGGGAGGAGCTCGGAGTAGAGCCGCTTCTCCTCCAAATCGAGAGGAGCCAGTTGAGGTGGCTCGGGCATTTAGTTTGGATGCCCCCTGGACACCTCCCTAGGGAGGTGTTCCAGGCATGTCCCACTGGGAGGAGGCCCCGGGGAAGTCCCAGGACACGTTGGAGAGACTACGTCTCTCGGCTGGCCTGGGAACGACTCGGGGTCCCCCCAGAGGAGCTGGAGGAAGTGGCCGGGGAGCAGGAAGTCTGGGCATCTTTACTTAGACTGCTGCCCCCGCGACCCGGTCCCGGATAAGCGGAAGAAAATGGATGGATGGATGGATGGATGATGAGAAAAAAAATGTAAGACTGATAATTCACTCAGAACTTAAGAAATGTTCTTTTGTTATGAAGTTTGGTTTGATGTAAAGTTTTTGAAGGCTCTGGTGTGGAAGAACCCAGCGGGATTTGAACCAGAGCCTCCTCGCTGAGCACTGACGACTACGCTCCCGTGCAGCCCAAAAAAAAAACTTGAAAGGCAGTGGTGCAAATGGCCGAGTGTCAGATGAGATGCCGAGGTGCCGTACCCGTCTGAGGTGAGGTGAAACGCTGCCACGCGTTTGGCCAGAGTGACTGCTCGGTTATAACACCTGTCCAGCTCCTCCATGATGAAGCCCAGGTCTGACTGCAGGAGGGGAGCCGCAAAAAACTTCCAGAACAACGCCGGGCTGTACATCAGCATCGCCACCAGCAGCAGGATGTAGGGAAAGAACTGAAAATCCATTTAAGAAACAAAATTTTTATCTACAAAGAGGCTTTGAAAAGAGAAATCTTCAGGTGTGAACCATTGACTGTATATGAGAACTGGACTAAATGACCCCTGCCCCTGGCGTTCCAAATAGGAAATTTGGTTTCAAGAAGCCAAAATCCCATAGACTTCTATTTAGAAAAAAAGCAGCTATTACTCAGTCATTCTGTTAGTCAGAATAACTATTCTTGTTCTGATGCATTTTAACTTGTTCTTGTTAATTCTGCTTTTTTTCATTATTTTTGTTTCTGTAGTTCAAGTAATTCAAGCTATAAACTGACCAATCAGATGCCTCAACAAAAGTAGGTGGAGCCAGCTGGCTCCATGTCCAACCTTCAAAACCGACCGATGCTCCTGAGCTCACCTTCAAGTGGTAGGGGTGTGGACTTCCAACAAGCTCACTCCTGATTGGTGAGAGTGATTTCCAAAGAAACGTTGATCAAACCGACTCAGACCAATCACTGCTCACTGATGATCCCTGGCTCCAACGTGACACATCGCAAAAAATGGCGACTGAATTTGACTTAAGTTGGTTGGAGCAGGAAGTAAATTGTTTTCTATGGTTGATGTCACACTTACTCAGTCCAGTTCTCATATACAGTCATTAGTAAGAATCAAGAGTAAAAAAAAAAAAATGTATACATAATTTTAAGTAAGAAAAAACTGCCGAAACACAACACACCTCATTAAACAAAGTGATGTTTTATAGAATCTTTGATAAAACCAGGCTGTCTGAGACTTAAATTGTCTTGTTCTGATCCCACAGAACTGGGTGTTTGAATAAGCAGCAACCAGGTGAACGCCTCCACCCCCGACAGAGGCTTCACCTGTCATTCATCTGCTCGGTAATAGAAGTCTGCATCAAATTTAGCATGTTCTTGAAAAAAAAAATTATTTGACAAATGGTAGAAATCAGCTTCCCACTCTGATGAAAATTGTGTTTTTAACGTGTTATTGTAGCATTTTTCTGGTGATGAAGGACCTCTACAAAGTGAATTAAGCCTAAAATTGCATTTCTGAGCATTTCTTTATTCAAATCATTGTGAATCAAGAACAGCCGAAAAATGCGGTTTGAAAATGCTTGTGTGACGTAGAAGCAACAATCACAAACACGATTCTGATCCATCCACTTGCAGACAAATTGATCCATTTAAGTTCTGTTCTTTTGAACCTTCTTCCTTCTATTTAAATCATCCCTCCTTTAATATTGATTTTATTATGTAATGTAAAGCACTCTGAATTGTATATGTACACAAAATGTGCGACACCAGGAAACTTAAGAAGAAGAAACTACGAAAGAAACTAACCCTTAAGAAGACAGAATTATAGATTATTTGAGAAGAAAAGGTGAAACTGTAATTTATAAAAAGGATTTATAATCTTTTTTTCAAAGGAGAATCTGGCTAAAATCCGCTTTCTAAAGCAACCTGGACTTCTTTAACTATTCAAAAACCTGGTGTGTGAAGTTGATAGATTAGAAAAACTGGTTCCTGGGTGGATTTCTACCAAGAAAAGCAGTGTATGCATTTGCATGACAAATGATGCTGCCAGTCAGCTTTCTACAGAAACGATTAGCAAATATGAGGATGTTTGATTAATTCAGAGCATTTGTATATGTCAACTGATTTCTGAAGGTTATTCAAGCACACGTTTACAGATTTACAGCAGCTGAAGGTTTGAATCCGACTAGAATAAAGAACAATTACATTTTTTTTACTGTAAAATCTTCCACATTGAATATTTCCTTTAAGTGAACATTAAATTAAGTTATCATTAAAGAAACAATTTTGATTATTCGTTCTTCAAAAAACTTCCTGAATGCAGAAATGTAAAGTGGCGCGCACCAATGTGCTTACAAAATCCTAAGATCACCACAACCTGAAGCCACATTACTAATACTGCTGAGTCATGACTGAAAAATGACTTTTTATTAGATAATATTCAAGAGAAAACTTCCACTTATATCAGACTGTGGGGATGTTTGTATCTGGGAGCACAGTGGTCTAAATTTAGCTTTGTGTAAGGAGACGACAAACCACAAAGCTGTCTGACTACAGACATTAAACTCGTATGGAACCACACACCCAAGTTGTTGCATGACCTTTTTTGTTGTGTTTGTGTACCTTGTGCAGCCACAGAGGTAGAGTGTGTGTGTGAACGGCCGCCCAGCAGAAGGAGTCGACATAAGCCGCCTGCCTCCAGGAGAAGTTTGTCGGAGCGAAACAGCTGATCTGAGTGCCTGAGAGGAGAAGAAGCAGAAAATCTGGTCACAAGAGCCCTTTCTGAATAAAAGCTTCAGCTGATGGTGTGATGGGACCGCTTCCACTCACCCACTGAGACTTCCTGAGCGAAGGCCAGTGAAATGAAGAGGAGCGGCAGCCCCACCACCACGCAGGTCACCATCTTGTCGGCAGCCAGCTCGGTGCGAATGCTGCGGTACTGAGCCTTGCTCGGCTCCTTCAGCAGAAAGTCGGTGAACACATATTCCGTCGCCACGTGAGCGATGGCCATTTTTCTGCAGCGCCCTTATCTACATGTGCAAGAAGATTTCCTCTGAACTTTTACTTTTTTTTTTTACATGAGATTTTGGTCACCTTTTTTGCATTTAAGTTTTTATTGTTTTTAGTCACTTGTTTAAGAAATCTGTTTGAACAGTTTTTATTATATTAAGTTTGTAATGTACAGAGCTTTGTTCAAAATGTTTTTTGTGTCAAGGCACTTCAAAGATTCTTGTAAAAAAAAAATCACTTCGATTTAGAAAATGATCCATAACACGGAGTTCTAGTGTCACTGATCCATTAACTGTCATCTCAAAACTAAAAAAGGTATAAATCTATGAAAACACTCGAGTTAGAATTATAAAGTGCTCCAGGTTAACAAGCTACAACTGCTGTAAACAGAAAAGCAGCTCTGAACATCAACAAGACAAGGATGGAAACTGCAGGAAGGGATTCAACGTGGTTCCCATGACAATGGAGGAGGCAGATCTGGATGACCATCACAAAGCGAGGAAGCCCATACTTACTTTCATAGCCAGATCTATAACACTAAATACTTATTAATACAAGAGAAAGACGACTGCTTTGGAATTGGAGGTCAAACTGCACAGAGAAGTAGGATCACTAATGAGCTTAAAAGTAAAAAAAGAAAAGAAAAAAAAAACTAAATTTGCAGCACATTATGACATTTAGGACAAATCAAATGATCTAGCTCCCTGTGAATAAGCAACTTGGAAGAAAAAAATACAACCTGCCGAATGTTTATGGTAAAAAAAAAAAAAATATGCAGAAATGATTATGTAACTTGTGATCAGAATAGTCTAAAAATGTCTGCGGAGTTTTATTCTATCTATATAAGTAACCTTTCACTGTATTTGTTAAAGCCCTAACCCAATTATTCGATATATGAATTGATCTAATTTAATCAAATATTGTTTTTTTTTCCCTCATAGGCAGTTTTGCTTAGTAAGAAAAACAGTTTTTGCAAAACTATTATTTTTTTATGTTTCTTTTAAATTAAAGCTAACATTTAAAACAACAACAATAAAAATTTAGGGCACAAAAATACAATAAATGGTTTAGATTATGTATACATGTATTATTTAAAAAACAACACACACATCCATATACATTGTTAAAATATTACCTTTACATTCATAACATCCAAAATATAAAAGCAATCTCAAGTCTTTCTATGTTTTTTATTTTTATATTGTAATCAACTATTGTGACAAATAAAGTTTAACTGTCTAATACAACATCTGCAGGCTGTAACAAGTTGAAAAACACTAGAAAAAAAATCCTACATAGAATCTCCTGCTATCAACATCAGACTAGCTTAATCATCGCTAATGCTACATAATTTCAGGGTTTTTAAGAGTCATTACTGCAACAGGGACTGGGCTATTTGTTCCACTGAAGCAGCAAAAAAACAAACAAACAAACAAACAAAAAACATAAATTTTATAAGAAGAAACCACCCCTGGATATGTAGGCTCAGACTTTAGCATAAAATTCACAACAAAAGGTAACCCTAACTCAGCTATAAAACAGCGTAGAAAACGCTACAGGTCGTTTAATAACCATGTCATAAAAGTCAGACAGAAAAGCGAAAGTTGAGGCGGGACGTACCTGCTGTTTGTGTAAATAATCATTTAAATGTTCATGGCTCTGATATAAAGAGACGGCTGTACCAACAATTAGCTGTTTTTAAAGACCGCAGCTCAACAACACGAGTACAAGCAACCGCCGAAGCCAAACAACCTCGGAAAACACCCTCCAAGCCACGCCTCTTCCTGTTAAACAAAAACTACTTCCGCTAAGTATATGGAATGCGTTCGAGGTAGTCATTGAAGCTGGGAATTTACAACTTCAGTTGATAATCAAAATTAATATGAGATAAAAATCAAGGAATAGTGAACGACGTAGAGATTGGATAGAAATTATACCGCTTCTTGAAAAGAAAAAAAAGGTTTTAAGTTGTTTGAATTCCTAACTAAGGTTTTTTTTGTTAAAACGTTTTATCACACAAAGCAATTATAGAATTGTGAGTTTTTAAACGTCAATGATAACTGATGAGTTTTATTCGGACGAAAAAAAAAAAGATATGATTGGGTTTATGTCAAACCTTTATCTGTATATTTTATTTTTCAAATAATGCTTTTTTGTTTTTATTTTTGGTGAAAATCATTTAAATATAATTATTCAATTTTATCAACCCAGTCAGAGGTCCTAATTGATATTTCCTAACTTCCTCTTGATAGCTTAATCAGATGGATTGCTGGAGTTTATTCCATTTTTTCCAGTTCCAGTTTTTCCAAGCCATTGTGTGTCTGCTCCCATTTCCAGTCGTCCGTAAACGCAGCACCTTTTTAAGTAATCCCAGTAGGAAACCGGAAAAGGGAAACCAAAAAATCTGAATGTTTACTAACAAAGTAGAATTATAACACCAAAACCTGAGCAAATGGGTCGTATCAACGTGAATATATTTTCTATCCATGTGAAGCCCTTTTGTGTGTAGATTAAATGGACAAATCTACATTAATCCAAGTTTTGATTAAAACTGTCTTTTGAGTAAACAAAAACAAAAAAAAAGTATTGCACTGTTGATGGCGTTTTGGGACTAGGTAAATGGAACACTGAAATTAATAATTCACCTCACAAAAATTATGTGACCATTTTACCATATGCAGACATTTTTTTCCATATGTGCTGCATTTATGTCACATTTTGTCCGTTTTTAATCACAAACAAAGCCATTATCTGTGACTTGTGGGTATGTACCTTTGGATGTTTAATGTTAATATAAATACTAAATATAAATTAAAAATATTAATGTTTAATGTAAAATTTTATGTAAATAATAAATGCTAAATCTTAACACATATCTAACACAGTCTTTGTCTAAATCTGGTAAAATATTCACATAATTTTCATGAGGTGAATTTTAACATTCCGAGCCACATATGAGGAAGACTGGGAATTCTGCTTTGCTAGTTCAATCAAATTGAAAGAAATAGGCACACCTGGTACAAAAAATAAAGTGGAATTAGTGAAAAATAAAAGTTTAGGTAAGATTGTTAAGAGTAATTACACAAATATAAGAGTTTATTTCTATCACTCCTCATATTTGCCATCAATACATTTTCCTGACATTTCAAAATACTAATTTAACATAAAATAAAATTGTTGTTGAAAGGCATGTATGGGAATAGTTACATTTTTTAATTGAATGGCTGAACATGACAAAACATTGCCTAACATGCAGTGAATTAAAAAAAAACAATTAGCAATAACAGCCAAAAGGAACAAACACAAATAATGTAAAAGCAATAATAATCACTGATTTAGCAAAGCATATATCGGGTAGGGAAATAAAAACAATATTAAATAACACTAAAATACAAGAAAAGCAAAACAAAACAAATATCATACTGACATGCTTACCGATCTAACTAATAGTTCCCCACATAGTTTGAGACAAAGCTTTTATTTTGAAACATTCCCGGAAGCTGCCCGTCTCTTTCTCCATCACCTTGACGTCATTAGATCCTTCCCTCCCTCCATTCATTTCACCAGAGCAGTCGCATCCGAGCAGGCAGCCCTCCCCTCTTATTTCTCTCCGCCTGGAAAGATGGCTGCTCCGGCGGTGGTGAGGAGCTCCGGCCCGTCGCTCTGCCCGAGCTTCGCGGAGGTCTGCTCGTTCCTGGAGCGGTACGGACCGGCGCTGGATCTCCCCGAAATGACTTTCCCGCAGTTGGAGCGGTATCTGCGTGACACTATAGCAGGTGAGAGATCCGCGGTGATGGTGTTGGAGGGTCGAAGAAGTGGTACAAAGCTGCGACACTTGAGACTGGAGGAAACGGGGGGCCACCATCATCGTCGTGATGGTGATCGAAGTGCGGGTCGCTGCCGTGTTCAGCCCGGTAGAGCAGCATCTTCTAGGTGCTTCTAGCTTTCACGCTCCACCACCAGCGATGGCATCTGCTGTGGCCCGCAGCAGAACCGGTCCACACGGTTCGACGGGCAGTTTTAGTCCGAGTTCTTGATGAAACACTTTTGGCAGGGTCGCTAACACGGGGCTAGCCCTCCCAGAATTTCGCACTTTTGGAGGGTGTTGTTTAGAAGTTTAGCTGCGCGGGCTCAGACGTGGGTACGGTGCCTGACACGGTCCCCTTTGGGGGGCTCGCTTGAGTGACAGGCCGTCGAAAACGCTGTCAAGGCTGGTATAGATCTTTTAAACTTGATGTGGGAGCCATGATGCTCAACCGAGTGACCACACACAGCCAACCGGTTAGCTCCGGAGTCTTGTCAGGTGTAATTTTTCACCGGCCTTGCCTCACAATCCCGAACGGCACCGCTGTCTCTGAGACCACTCCGCTGGGATCTCGTTCGCTCGGTGTTCGGCCGATTTTATGACTGTCAAAACGGAGCCCCGAGCGATGTTCGTCCAAAACAATAGATGAGATTTTTTTTTTTCTGGCAGAGTTTGCAGGCAAGTTTGCGCATGCGCTCTAGTCTACTAGCTAGCAAGCTAGCTTCAAGGATTGGTTTTTGAATTCGCTAAAGTACATCCCCGGAGAATTGCAGCTAATTTACGACTTAGAAAATGTATCACCAACAATCTTTTGTAGATTATGTTTGAAGCAAACTCTGTCCGCGTGTCTCTTCTCTTTAAAAAGTTACTTAGGCGCTGGGTTAGCTCATTTTTAGCCCCCAGAACGAAGTTAACGGTAGCGGCCGATGCGTTCATGGACGGCCTCGCACTTTCATTGACACTCCGGTTAACCTAAAACGCATGAGTTTAACTGATCTAAATGTAATATTTAAGCCAACCCTTGTACTTGTCTAGTAATATTAGAAAAATAAATATTGCTTACTGAATGGAACCGAAATGGCATCTCACTAGGATACTTTTACATGCTTTTATTTTCCGAGCCTTCATTTAAAGTTCGTTTTAATGAAGATGTAAACATTTTTTAAAAATTCTAACTCAGGAGTCTGCAGCCTAAGGCTCCGGAGCCTCTGTCATCCCTCCATTGTTTTTTTTTTTGTTTGTTTGTTTTGTTTTTGGTTCAACTGTTTTGGTAAATTACGTTTGCCATTTATATTTTTAACATGCCAGATTATTGATCAAAATGAGGATAAGAGGTTTAATCTACTGTCAAGAGATTTTTATTATTAAAATAAACTTACAGCACATATTGTTATCTGCTGCACAACAGTTGCTGTTCAAAGTTCTAAAGTATATAAATACATTTCAGTGCATAAAAAAATCTGCACCAATGTTGTCACGTTTATATTTGACTTTAAAAGTGCATCAGAATGATAGAAAATACTTGACTTTCCTACCTTTTTTACATATTCAAGTAAATCTGCAGCAGGATCTGATTTGACATGCATTTTATTTTGAAAGGAACTAGCACGTGCTGTTAAAAACAAGAATAGTTGTAAATAGTTATAATTCGAATATTGTTACAAATAAAATCTATATTTTGCAAAATACAAAGAAACATGAATAAAGTGCTTTCTTGGGTAATTAGGCAGCTCTCAGTGGGTTTTGATCAGTAAGAAACTGAACTAAATGGCTCTTTTAGTGCTGAAGGTTACAGAGTCCATCACAATAACAAAAACTTGTGTTTGCCTGGAATCTGGTAGCCAACTATTTTATCAAGCAAATTATGTTATCTCCAACTGAAATTCAGATCAGATAATGAATATTAGTCAGAATTAAGGTATTTTTAAAAGAACATTGTCCATGGAGAGTACTCTCCACCAAAGATTCATAGAAAAGCATTGAATAGAATGCCTAATTATGAAGAAAGTTAATAATGAGATGACATATCTCAGATTTGTTTATGTATCAAACATGTAATCTCCCTGAATCCTGCAACTACTGTATCATTCATTCATTCATTCATTCATTTTCCAATCCGCTTTATCCCTTTCGGGGTCACGGGGTTGCCGGAGCCTAACCCGGCTACTCATGGGCGAAGGCAGGGTACACCCCTGGACTGGTCGCCAGTCTGTCGCAGGGGCCACAAACACACACCCATGCACACCCACACCTAGGGACAATTTACAGTGATCAATTAACCTATGAAGCATGTTTTTGGACGGTGGGAGGAAGCCGGAGTACCCGGAGAAAACCCACGCATGCACGGGGAGAACATGCAAACTCCACACAGAAAGGTCCCCCAGCCAGGACTTGAACCGGGAACCTTCTTGCTGTGAGGCAGGAGTGCTAACCACTGCGCCACCGTGCAGCCCCACTACTGTATCATTTACTGTAAATTATAAATGGCTTTTACAGCTAGACAAATACAGCAAATGTTCACCTTCATTTCATATAACTGTGACTATTTTATTTTTACAGTTTCCAAACCTCTCGTGGATCTCCATGTGAAGCTGCTCAGGAAACTAGGGAAGTCTGTGACCACAGACCGCTGGGAAAAATACCTGGCTAAGGTGAGGAGATTTAAGATGTGTAAACTCAATTTTATCTTGAAAAAATGTTTTCTGTCCAAAAATTTGTATTTGTGTGTGTAAAAAATGCAGATTCAGAGTTTCTTTGTCCTGCAGGTTTGCCAAGAGCTGAACAGCACGTGGGCTTGGGAGCTGGAGCAGAAAGGTTACCAGGAGATGTCAATGGAGTGCAAATCGAGCATCCTGAAGGTACGTCTCCACGTGAAGGAGTCCGAATCCTGCCGCATATACATTGACGGTCTACCTCTCTGCCCTGCAGTATCTCTGTGAGTGTCAGTTTGATGACAACCTGAAGTTCAAGTTGATGATCAACGACGAGGATCCAGAGAAGATGCGATTGCAGCCCATTGGTCGGGACCGGCAGGGTTTGTTGTACTGGATCCAGCTAGATCAGGAGCAGAACATTCGGCTGTACACGGAGGAGCAGGACGACCTGGATGGGTCCACCTGGAGGTGCATCGTCAGGTAGCACCCTTCTCTTAGTCTGGTCAGTGACAGGCAGCACTAATGCTTCAGCCAGATTCAGCAACATTTGTTTATACATTTGTGACAGTCTTTTCTCTGATTTTTTAGATTATCATTACACAGCAGGCTGATTGAAAAACTGTCTTCTTAGGACTCGTAATGATCTCGCCGAGGCCCTGGAGCTGCTGAAGGCTCAGGTTGAACCAAACCAGAACCAGGAGCAGAATCTGACTGAATCCAGGAGCACCAGCCCTGCAGAGAAAGGCACGAGTACACTTTCTGTCAAGGATGGAGGTCTCAGACCTGACGTTTACGTTGGTCTAACTGTTTTTGTGCTTCTGGTTTACTTGGCAGGTGATGAAATAAATGACGCCAAATCCACCAAAACTGCAGAGCAAACTGATAATATAAAGATGGACCCTGATGTGGAGAAGAAACCCATAAAACAAGGTATTGTGCTTTTCCTGTGCAGCAAAAGAAAAGATCAGATAAACTCAAACAAATGTCATCATCCAAGTAGTGTTTAAATATTCACTTTGTGATGTTTGCAATGTCACCATAGACTGTGTCCCCTGGACAGACCGCCCCACAAACCGCCTTAGTCTCGTGTGGTGGAATGTGACGTTCAGCCGTTTGTTTTGCAGAGATGAAGCAGGAGCAGATGATCGAGCAGGAGAACACTGAAAACGAGGTGAAAGAAGAGAGGATGGACAGCAAAACATCCGTCTTTGATAACCGTGTGAGCACAATCACCGCCATCAAACCAGAACCAAGAGACGTCGCCAAAAATGCAGTGTCTGTCGTCATGGCCTCCAGTGTGACTTTGACCAAACTGAACGTGGACGAAGAGGCGGAGCGCGCCGCCGTCAGGAGCAACCAGCAGGCAAAAATCCCGCTCAAGAAGAGGGATCTTAAGCTAGCAGACAGCTTCCACACCAACCACCTTAACAGTAACAGCAGCAGTATTATTGTTTGTAATCCTTCAGTCATTCAGAGTAAAGACAGTCATGGAAGAGAGGGAAACTTCATGAACTCTGTAGCTCCTCTATGTGGGCCGGCTGCTCCTCAACAACATCAGCTCATCAATTCTGCAGGTCCAGAGCTGACCAATGGGAGAGCATCTCTATTCCAGCCCTACAAAGAAGGTCAGAATGGGGTCATTGGGGTCATTGGTCACGTTGGGGTCATCCGCAGCCCATCTGAGCTTCACAGAGCCTCCGGTTCTGAGAGGGAGGAGCAAAACGGGCCAAGCTTAGAAGCTAGCAAGGCTGTAAAGGAGGACAAGGAAGTGAGTCGGCAGTCGGTGCTCGTAAGGAAGGGACCTGCTGAAAATGAAACGGCGTCCAGCAGCTTTCCTCTTCACGAAGTGGACGAGTCTCAGATGTGCAAAGCACCACTGTCTTTAAAAGTCGACAAACTCCCTGAAGTTACGGAGAGAAAAGTAGATCCCGCTGGTGCCTCCTCACTCTGTCACGCCACGGGGGAAACCAAAAGGCAGAAAGAGGAGGAGCCGAGTCAAGAAGTGACCGAAGAAAGAACAGAGGAGTTTGAAAAGGGCAAGAATGCTGGACACAACAGCCATCAGCAGAAGGATCTCAAAGAGACGAGAAAAGAAGATTTGGAAAGAGACTTAAAACCAGAGGAGCCAGAAAAGGCCTCGAGCAATTTAAGTAGCATTTGCACAGAATCCGAGAGGTGTGCTTCGCCTAAAAAGACAGAAAAACACAGTAAAAAAGAGCAGGATGAAAAAGGGTTGAACGGTGGGATTCCAGGACAGGCGAAGGGGAAGAGGAGCGCTGGATCTGGATCAGAGCAGGACCAGAGTCCTTTGGAGGAAGCGTCCTCTGAGCTCCAGAAAGAAGGGATCCGATTAAAGATCAAGATTCCTCCACACCGCAGAAACAAGTTAAGGGGGAAGCGAGGAAAAGGGCAAGAAAGAGACATGCAGAAGGAGCAGGAAGAGGGGAGGCTGCTGAGGAGATCAGCCAGGATATGCAGGTATCAGAGATCAACTTCATTTGAATCATGGCTGCACGGAGTTTCATACATTCATCCCATGTACACCTTTTTTTTTTCTTGAAGATCTTCTTTACCAACCTGTAGGCCAAGCTCGAAGGTGACCGAAAGTCAGAGAAAGAAACCGCAGAAAAAACAGCCTCTACCTGCCAGAGTCAGGGATGAAGAAAAGGCAGAAGAGGAGGATGATGAAGAGGAGCAGATCTCTGCTTCAAAGGAAAACAGAAAACTCGTTGGGGAAGTTAGAAAACTCAGGGTAATGAGTTTTAAACATTGAAATGTTAAATGAACTCAGTTTTGTATGTTTTTTAAATAAATGTTCTTTTATTTTTAAGGGAAAACGGAGGCACAGACGGCCCCGATGGTCAAACGTTCGCACTAAAAGGCGCAAACTGAATGAAGAAGAAGTGTCGGTAGGCAGAGGGCAGAAAGATGGAGATGAAGGATCAAGCGACTCAGAGGAAGAATCCTGCAAATCCGCGGAGATCCCCAGCGAGGACTGCTGCTCCCACTGTGGACTTCCCAACCATCCCGAGCTGGTGAGCTGTGGCGGTGCGGTGCCGCACGAGCACCACCATGTAGAAAGGTTCAAGCTAGGGATGTCCCAATCTGATCATAAATCAGACCCCATCGCGTGGCTTTAGACTTGATCAAAATCGGATGCTGCATCCTGGTCAGGGATCAAATTTGTATTTTATCCCTGTGATCAGTGCTATATATCTTAAGCTTATTATCACAGATACAAACTCTAGTAGAAGTCTACATACCATGAGCGATCTCAACATTTTATTGCAGTAAAGCTCAGCAGAATACGGCGCTAGTTTGAGCAGGAGGCGCGCATAGACAGTTCAGTAAAGTTATCGAGATATTCAGAGATTCAGACTTCCTGGCTCAATTTAAACACTTAAAACTGACAGCGAGTGTCTCTATTGGTATGTCTTAAACAAAGAATATTGAAATTCTGTTTATTGAGAATTAAACAGAGAGACAGCAGTGAGACAGCTGCTGAGGGACAAGCTACAAAGTGCAAGCTCTGGGAAAAAGTGCTCCAAAAAAAAAAAGATCAATAAATTCTGAAAAACAGCCAAAACTAAGAATCGTTTGCATTGATATGAGCTAGTTATGGATATTCATCATCATAGTCATGAAACAACTATCTAAAAAAGTCATTTTTAATTTTTAAGAATTTTTTAATGTACATACCAGAATGAATCACAAATGATTAAAAAAAAAATCACCACATTTTCTTATTCAACTAGTTATCACCTATTTTTTATTAGTTTACAGTTAAATCTTTTTTCTAGTTGACAGTTGCACTATTTTTTGTTAAAGCTTCACAGACGTGCTCAGTTGTTAAATGATGAAAGGAGGTCAATAAAATAAAAAAGCAGAAAACCTGGATCTGTTTTTATGAAATGTTTTCATTTTTTTAATGTGCTACAAAAGCATCAGATCGGGACTCAATATCGGCAGAGTCTCAAAATCAAATGATTTGGAATTGGATTAGGGCCAAAAAAATCTGATCGGGACATCCCTAGTTTAAGTGCTGAAAATCATACTGAAGGTGGCCTGGAGGGGAACCAGCAACCTTTTTTAACTGTTTTGCTAAAATCCCATTTCACATATAAATCTGGCTGCAGAACCCCATGCGGCCTCCTCCACATGGTAATCGAGGGGAAAAAAAGCTTAAACTTGCTTTTATCCTGCTCTTCATCCCTGACATCCTTCCACTCGTCTGGATTTATGGTCTTATTCAGGGCATTGGATGAGCTTTGGGAAGCTGACTCAGCTTTTCCAGCAGAAATCCCCTCAAAAGCACAACCTCTGTGTTTTAAAATTGTGAAAACAATCAAGTTCTGGAGAATTTTCAGTAAGCTGATGACAGGCAGAAAGTTGTGGACGTTCTATGAAGGGGTAAACTATGCCACCAAATCCACAGTATCCAATCACAAATAATCCAAATTTTATGAAGGTTTTTTACTTGAGGAGCTGCTATTCAATTTTAAAGTAAAGTAATTTAAAAAGTGAGGTGTTGTACAGCCACTTTAGTGGTGTAGTGGTTAGCGCTCTCGCCTCACAGTGAGATTCAAATCCCGTCTAGGTTCCATGTTTGTGGAGTTTGCGTGTTCTCCTTCATACATGTGTACGGCTTCTCCGGTTTCCTCCCACAGTCCAAAAACATCCCTCATAGGTTAGTTGGCGCCGTAAATTGCCCCTAGGCGTGCATGTGAGTATATCGAAAATTAAGCACAAAATTGCATTTCTGAGCATTTTTTGTTCAAACTGTGAATCAGGATCAGACGAAAAAATGCTGTTGGTAAAAGAAGGTTTTTGTGATGTACCCTGGGGGGGGTGTCCACAAGCTCCCTACTCTGAGCTCTCTGCAACGGGGGTGGGGTGGGGGGGTTGCTCCACGCCAACAGTCCAGCACCAAAACTCAAGAGACACATTCATGGATTGAAAATAGATTTAAAGGGACGATCGGAGTGGGCTTTGTTTGAAGATTATCTCAAGTCAAATCTGTTGACACAAAGGAGTAAAAGCAAAGGAAAGTTCCTAAAAACTCTTGTGTTTCCTCAGTTGTAAGTTGTTTTTATGTTGAAGATTTTCCCTGGTTAAAACAGTCGCATAAATGATGAAAACTGTGCGGAAAAGAGCATCTGCTCTTAGACTATCTGCACATCTGTGATTTAAGCCCATTTGTGTGTCATCAGATCCTGCTGTGCGACTCCTGCGACAGTGGATACCACACGGCCTGTCTGCGGCCGCCGGTCATGCTGATCCCAGACGGGGAGTGGTTCTGCCCACCCTGCCAACACGTAAGCTGGTTTGATCGCTAAACTGAAATAAGTTCATTAAATCCACCCACCGCTGACGTCCCTTTAAAAGGGCGTTTCCGTCCCTGCGTGACGTGTTTTGGTTCTCGACTTTACAGAAGCTGCTGTGTGAGAAACTGGAGGAGCAGCTGCAGAACCTGGACAGCGCTCTGAAGAAACGGGAGAGAGCAGAGCGGAGGTAAACACTCGTAAATGATAAGTGCTCCCGTCTGGATAAACTGGAGAAAATGACGAGTGCCTCTGTCTGATTATGCAGGAGGGAGCGGCTCGTCTATGTGGGGATCAGCGTGGAGAACATCATTCCTGTGAGTACTTCTGAGCTTTTATTTACCATATAAAACCATCCATCATTAAAATGATTAAAAACCAGGATAGCTGTGGTTATTATTGATAAACATGGAACAAAAAAACATTAACTTCTAATTTAACAGTTCAACCAACGTGTCTTTGTTTCTCAGGAGTTAGACAAGGAGGAAGAAGAGAAGACTACCAAAAAAAAGGATTGCAAAAAGAGAAAAAATCTGGGGAGAAGATCAACCAGAACCAGGAAGCACATCAGCTACAGGTGGGTGTGACGGATAACAAAGAGTTCAATATTTTTCCAAAGGTCTAAATCTTTACAATCTGAAGTTTCTATGAGGAATTAGAACCTAAATCATTTCTATTCATTTGGGTTTTGTTTTTTTATTCGTAAAGCAAACCACTGTAAAGATTGCACTGTGAAAAAGTAGAATGTCTTTAAAGTTTGCAGGTTTTTTGTGAAATAAAAAAACAATCATGTTTTGTTTTAGTCTTGTGGCATTTTTCTGATGATTGGGGACATGTATAAAGAAAATTCAGCTTAAAACTGAATTTCTGTGGATTTCTTTATTCAAATCGTGAATCAGTTTCAGACAAAAAGAAAATCGTATTTATGACAGAAAATGCGCTGAGCGGGGCACAAGCTCCCTGATCCGTTTCATCCACTTTCAGACAAATAGATCCATGAATGTCTTAGTTTTCCTCTTCCGAGCTGACATCTGTGTAAACAGAGAGCTCTCAGCAACACTCCCACCCACAACTCAGAGGGGATTTTCTAATGAACTGCTGCTCTACAGAAACGATGTCCTAGAAAAAGATGTTTGAGAAGTTGTTTACTATAAAAGCAGCTGCTCTGTTTTCAGGTTTGATGACTTTGATGACGCCATCGATGAGGCCATAGAGGAAGACTTCGGGGATCTCTGTGGAGGCGAGTGGTGAACACACACCCTGTGTGACATACCAGCATACTATGACAGACACAGAGGCATCAACGTTTTCTTGTTGGGTTGAGTTTGAGCGCTCTCCTTTGACGCAGGAGCAGGTAAAGACATCGCTTCCAACCTGTCGGAGGATGTGGAGCCGCCAATCAGGAGCCAGACCCGAGCTGCAAGAAGCAGGAGGAAGAGGAGGCTGAATGACCTGGAGAGCGACAGCACGGCAGCAGAGAGCGAAGACGAGTTCATGCTGAGCAACAGGTCTGCCTCCAAGACTTCTCCCTCCTCCTCTATCTTGCCGTCGGTCGCCTCACTTCCTCTGTTCCTCCTGCAGCTCGGAAGAAGAGGAATGTGGCGCATCAGGGCCTGAGGACGACAATGAGGACGAGGACATGGGCAGCGATGGAGGGAGCTGGGACAAAGGGACCAAACCCAGGAGAACTCTGAAGGGAGTGCCCAGGCAGAAACCGGGGAGGGCCCGGCGCAGGGGCAGGAAGCGGCAGTGGAGGCGCTCTGAGGAAGAAAGCGAGGAAGATATGGGTGAGCGCAACACGTTCGGAGGTGACAAACTCTGAAACCGCAGAAAAGTGAATGTTTTCTTAAACTTTCACAACAGACTCGGATCAGTACAGCGACACGAGTGACAGTGACCACAAAAGGCGGGGCCTGAGGCGGGGCCAGCATCAGCAGGTCAACTACAGAGAGACGTCAGAATCCTCCGACAGCTCCAGGGCCTCCACAGACGAAAAGAAAAGCAAAGCTCGAACACGCAAGGAGGCGCTGTCCAGCGACTACAGCGACTGTGAGCGTCCAAACACAAAGCTGTGCCTGAAATGTGCGGTGTCCTCCGACTCACCTGTCATCTCTCTTTCCTGCAGCGTTCCTTTCTTCCAGAGAATCAGAGGAAGATGATTATGAGGAAGAGGATGATGACAGGAGGCTGATCGGGAGGAGAAAAGAGAAGGAGTTCAGGACAATAGAAAAGAGGAGAAGATACAAACACGATGAAGATAGAGGGCAGCGACTCAGGAGACATTTAGAAAAGAAGCCCATCAAAGACAGAAGGAGCAGGTTGATGAAGGACGAGGAGGACCTGGAGAAGATGGGCCGGGGGAAGAGGAGAGAGATTCTGTCCCAGCAGCGGCGCAGACGACTCGCCCAGATGCTGAAGAAACGGCGGCCTTCGACAGATGAGGAGGAGGAGGACTCTGAGGATTCGGAGTCCTCGTCAGAAGAGGATCGCCCCATCCGAAAAAGACTCAACCGTATCGACTCTGATGATGAAGAGGACGATGAGGACGATGTGAGACAGAAGATCAAAAAGCCTTCGGGGGGAGAGAGAACGTCGGACGACAAAAACGACAGCGACTCTCAGGAAAGGGGGAGGGGCCAGAGCCCGTCTCCAAACAAACATCAGACCTCCAGAGGCCTGCAGAAGCCTGGGAGCGGCAGTCTTTCTGCGCCCAGAGACAGTTCAGCGTCAGACAGGCAGAGCAGGCACAATGGCCCCTGGAAACCGGAGGAGGAGGAGGAGGAAGAGGAAGGTCAGACGGACTCCATAAACTCTGTGCAGAACAGCCCGCGGTCATGATGGCGGTGTGTGTGAACGACCTTTGCTTGAGCGTTTTCGTCCACCATCGGAGGTGGAGCTCTTCTCCGTCTTTTCTTCATCACTGTTGCATTGTGGTAGATTGCCGATCTTCCCTCCAGAACCTCACGGCAGCAGAACACCCCCCCACCCCCCACCCCCCCCACACACACACCCAGCTGCCTGGACCAAACAACCTGTTCACACTTCCTTCTGATGGTTTCACTCGACAGTAGATTCTGTTCAAACCCCACCGACGCCGTCAGTTTGTGTTCTGCTCATCCTAAGGCACTTCATCCTTCTCATAGCACTTACTAACTTCATAAAGGGAGGGGGGAGGGGGTGGGGGGTGGGGGGCGAAATCGAACACTTTGACTCACATCGGCCCAGAAGGGATGAAAGCAGAAGATCTGCTTTTCTTTCTCAAGTCAAACCTTTTTTGAGCAATTCCCAGAGCCACACCCCCTTCCCATTAAAAGGCCCAAATGTCCCCTGTAGATGCAAACAGGAAGTAGTATGCGGTATGCACCCAGCTCTCCCAACTCATCCGAACCAAAAAGGCCGTGCTGGATCCAAAGTGTTTGCTTTCAGACGCCCCTCGTGGGTTTGCTGAACCTTCAGCCGGAGGAGGGTTTGACTCGCTGTACATACGTCGCCTGTGCGCTGTTTCTTGTAAGATAATAGATGTTCTGTTCTTAGTCTTGTAAAATATAGTGGTATATTTTCTATTTGAAGGCGAAGAGCAAAGATGCTGCTGTGAGTGCCGCCGAGGTCGGTTGACTGAAATCCTGCTGTGGAAAAAAAAAAAAAAGAAAAGACAACCAGCCAGGTTTTTTAACACTTTGAGTCCAGTGGGAACAAAAAGTTTACTTGATTTAATTGTTTGTGATTAAGGCTCAGGGGAGTAAAACCTTCACCAATCAAAACACTTTATATTGTTGTAGCTCCTGGATAACCATCACTGTCAGGACATCTAAAACTTAAAGACCCACTCCGATGAAAATTGTGTTTTTATCATGTTATTGTGGCATTTTCTGATGGAGCACATATATAAAGACAATTATTCATAAAAATGCATTTCTGAGTATTTCTTTATTCAAATTAGACAATAAGATGGCATTTGAAAAAGAGCTTATTTGTGATGTAGAAAAATACGCTGGGTGGGACACAAGCTCCTTCTATGAAAGGGGAAGGGGGGCGGGGTTGCTCTGTGCAACAGTCCCACCCACAACTCAGAAGTGAATTTCTAATGAGCTTCTGCCGCTCTGTAGAAACTGTTAGACAACAACTGTTTTTTAAAGTTTTGGCTTTAGTCAACAAAATCGTAAATAAAAGACCACTGAGAAGGCTTTCACAAAAGATGATCGGAGTGGGTCTTTAACATTACTACAAGTCTAAACACTGCTCACATGTTTAAAGTCTGCTTGTGATGCGAAGAAACTCTGCTTCAAACTCATCATGGCGCCCCACTCAAACTTTATAAAAGATTTATTTTCTTTAGGACTGTTGCCCTTTAGCCTCTGGAGTTTAGGTTGAAGTGACAAAACTTATTTTTTCCTTTTTCTCCCTGATATAAATCACTAAATTTAGGAGCAAATGTGCCCAAGTCCCTCCATTTCAGCTTCAACTCTTATCTGCAACTAACTCCAAATAACACAACGTTTTCATTTACATTAATGTGTGTAAATCATTGACTGTATATGAGAACCGGACTGAGTGTGATGCCACCCCTAGAAAACAGGTCAATTCAGTGGCCATTTTTGGGGAAAATGGGCACCGCCATGTTGGAGCCAGGCGCCGTCAGTAAGCAGTGATTAGTCCAAGTTGGTTTGAGTCAACGTTTCTATGGCAACCATTCTCGCAAATCAGGAGAGATCTTATTGGAAGTCTTTCACTTGAAAGTTACAAAAACTGTCAGTCATTTGGAATGTTGGACATGGGGGGCCAGCAGGCTCTGCCTACTTTTTTTTGAGGCATCTGATTGGTCAGTTAATAGTGGGTACTTCCTGTTTGGAACATCAGGTGGGAGGAGTCACTCAGTCCAGTTCTCTTATACAGATAATGGTGTAAATACTGACAGGGCTGGAGATAATTGGAAATTTAAGATGATTAAAGCAAAAGTGAAGCATAAGAAGTTAAGTTTTGTGTTCAGAAAAATCAAACCGAGGAAAACAAACAGATTAGAGATTTTATTCATCCTGTTTTCTAAACCTGTAGTTTTTAAACTGTCACTGTGAACTGTTTAGGGTTTGGTCAAAAGTTGCTCAAATATTTATCATGGATTTAGGAAAAAAAAGAATAAGCTGTAAAGAATATCTGTTTTTATCCTAACATGTCGAATCAAAATCTACAGAAGAAGCCAGTATCTTCCTTTAGATGATGTGTTTTTATGTCTTTCAGGGTAAATTTGTATTTTTATAAAGAGAAATATTAATGTTTCTCAGAGAATCTGAAATCTTAAGACAAACTGTGGAAGCACCTTAATGGAAATAAAAAAACAGCTTATTTTAAAATTGTTTGTTGCCGAGTTGAAACAATGCGAAACACTGAAAAGTCAAAAGTTGCAGCGAGTTTAAAACTTTGTATAGAAGACAATATTTCAAACCAAAAGCCCTTAAATTAACATATAAAACTCCTTGATTGGCAGGCGAATGTGAGATTTAGGTTTAGATTTTGTCACAAATTTGCAGCCAAAAAGCATAAAAAATTAAAGCAATGCATGGTATTTTCTGTCGCCCCCTTTTTTCTGGGTTTTAAGTTAAATGTACTTTCAGACACTTTCTAGCAACAGTGCTGCATAAATGCTATGCGGCCAGAAATTCCACAGACTCCTCGGGGTCAGATGTAGAACCAGCGAGGACAGATTTAAGGTGTGTTTATGCCAGCAGAGGCATCATTCCAGTCTGCTCTGTTTTCACTGCTGCAGAGGAATCTGTTGGTCTACTAAAACAAACGCGTGAACTGCTGGATGCGAGCGCAGTATCTCTGTTGTAATGTTACTGTAGTTCTGCTGTAACAAATGATTTTTAAGTTATTAAAACCAACATCCAAGCATCTCCTCTAAGCTCCAAGCATCTGCCCTGTTCTTATTTCTTAAGTAAAAAGTATGTTAAAACAAGTTGAAAAACAAAAACAAGTTGAAAAGTCCACAAAACAACAAGCTGGAGTTTTACCAAAGTTGGTCAAACGGTGCATCTTTTAAGACCCACTCCGATGAAAATGGGGTTTGTTGTTCCTGTGGCATTTTTCTGATGACAAAGGACATTTATAAAGATAATTAAGCTTAAAAATTGCTTTCTTGAGAATTTCTTTGATGAAATTATTTAAAATCAGGAGCAGATGAAAAAATGCTGTTTGAAAAAGATTGTAATTGTGACGTATACAAAACACTGAGCTCCCTGCACTGAGCTCTTATTAACAGAGAGGGGAAGGGGGCAGGGTTGCCCCATGCCCATAATTCAGAGGCAAATTTCAAATGAACTGCCATTCTGCAGATACTATGTCCTAGAAACAAACAAGTTTTTGGATTTTGGCTAAAAATGGTAAAATCATTATTGAAAGACCACTGGAAGCTCTTTGAAAATAGATGCAAAGATTTTTAGAGTGGGACTTCAAACATGATTCAAGTCAAACTCATTTTCAATGTTAGACCTGTATGGAGGAACACACGCCTTTTTTTAATCAACATATAATGTTCTGTAACTCATTTACAAAATCTGGGACCTTAAATGATTAGTTTAAACCTTAAAAAAACAAATCAGATGTTGTGAACTTTGGTAAAACTAATCAAAAGTTTCAACAAAATAATTTCCAATTAGGTTTTTTTTGTTTGAAGTAATGATGAGTTTCAGTGAAATTCAGGTCCTTATTTTTCTAATTAAAATATTTTTTATGACAAAAAGATGTTAAAAATGAATGGTATAGCTCACAATTTTTATGTCAATTGATTCTTCATCTTATTGAAACTACAATAAAAGCATGAATTTATGAATGTATATATATTTTTTTACATTCAGCTGTTAAACACATGGATGAGTGACAGAAACAAAGAACATCTAAAAACTTTTGCTTGTTTTATTTGTGCTAAAATAAGCAGTAGATATCAGCACATAAGCAGATCTTTCAGACCGTTTCAGGAAAACTCGACACCAGATCCAACAGTTTGAATCTTCCAGTCGAGCTGAAGGACATTTACAACATTCTTAACAAAAACGGAGTCAAAGCCGAGACCTTAAGAGACTCCAACTTATTCTGGAAAGTGGTTTGATTTGAACTGATACAGATTCTCAACACTGAAGTGAAAAATTCTTAAATGTTTGTAGGACTTTTACAAATTGATGGAAACAAATTCATTACTCTTGAAAAGGATAAAGCGTGCTTTCATGCTAATATTTGATGTTTTCAACACTTTAACTATGAGACAAAACAATAAATGAGTTGTCTGCAGTATAGCGCCCTCTGCTGGTACAGACTGAACTTAGTGGTCTAAACGTGGTCCAGCAGAAAAATCGAAGACTTAAAACCTGATTGGTGGATGTGGCACTGGCTCTGGCTTTTTTATGTGCAAATACTTTGTGTAAGTTTAATTTGAAAGGAACAGCAGGGATAGCTGCTCCTTTGAAAATGAAACCAGAGCAAACATGGGAAGGGGTTTTTTCTAAAATGCTGCAGTTTCAGTTTTCCGTCATATATCCATCTTCGCGATGGACAGAAAACCTAGCTGTCGGTGTCATTGTTTGCTGTTGTTTTTTAACATTTTCATTTGGGAGGAGGAGCTTTACACTCCAGATCTGGAGGGCCAAAGCTCAGCTAGAATGTTATATGAATTAAATGGAGTGTTTAATCTATAAACAAGACATAAAAAAGTGGAATATGACCAATAAAACTCAAACAAGACACCACGCTGGAGTAAAATTGCAAATTTGCTGCTAAAAAAAGTAAACGAGAGAAGAAATACTTTTTATGTAAACAGTAGATTTAAGATGATTATGAATTTGTTATGTCAGTATATTTAGATGCTTCTGTTACCATTTACGTGTTCTCTGCAGGTTCCTGCTGAAGAAATGCAGCTCTGAGTGAATATTTACAGCCAGAGACAAAGGACGCCATGTTGGTTTTTAAAGGTTTTAGTGGCTCAGATGTTGGTCAGCACCGAGCTGGTCTCAATGGACAGAGTGATGGTACCAGGGAGGTCGTTGTCTTGGCGATCGCCCTTGTTCTTCAGGTGGAGGGTTTTATGGAGCGTTCCCTCTTCAGCAGGCAGCATCACTTTTCCCAGGAAGGAGTCCTTAAACACGTTGTGGTTGTAGATCTGGAACATGGAGAGAAGAATTAGCGCCAAACACCACCAAAGGCCTCTGCAACATTTATCCGCAAACGCACAAACCTCAACACTGATAGGCTGGTTGGATTTCTTCCTGTAGAACAGAGCCTTGGTGTCAAAGACAGGGCTGCAGGTGTTTTTCTGGACGTCAGAGCGAACCTCCTGTCCTTCACAGCGAATGATGACGTACGGATCTGACACTTGAAAAAATACATTCATATTTATACTACTTTGTTTTGATGCAGTTTTAATCAATACTTGTGCTCTAAACATTAACCCTAAAAACACAGATGTTTTCATTGTTGCAAAAAGAAAAAAATGCCAAAAATAATAAAATCTGGTGCAAATATGTTACTCTTTGCCTTCATAAAGAAAAAAAAAAAACAATGAACTGCTGTAAAACCAAAAGAAAATAGTGGATAATTTCTAAAGCTGTCCTATAGGCCGGTGTTCCCCAAACTTTTCAGGCCACTAACTGGTTTAATGTTGGGCAATATTTCCACAAACAGGCCTGTGCGAGGCTGAAGTGGCTGATTTTTTTAGGGGGCTTACAGCTACCCTTAATTTTTTGATGGGAAAGTTTATTTTCATCTTCTTTAAAATACCTGCAGATGGTTTAAATTTTATTTGTTACTTTAGATTCCATGTAGGAACCATTAAAATGTAATGGACGCTAGAAAAAAATCGGTCGCCAACTTCAACCTCGTCTAACTTTAAGGTGCGAAACATAAATACAAAAAAAAAAAAAAAAAAATCACTAAAACTGGGATTTTCCAAACATAATAACAAACGTGAAGCCATCATTTGAGCAACGTTATGAGCAGCATCCTTGTAACATTAGACAGCCGATTGCCGTCTGAATATTGTTCATTATTATTATGGTGTGTGGGAACAACGGTCACAATAAATCCACATTTGGAGAAAAGACTTCTAGTTTTTGTCTGTTAAATACAGACAGTTTTAATTTAATTTTACCTGTGACAATGACAAATAAAGATATATCTATTATCCATCTATCCATCCAAATGCTCTTTTACGCCAAGAGAACTTTGCAAATGCGGTCGTTTTTTGTTAACTTTGCTAGCTTGAGGGTTTTAATATAGCAGTCAATGCAGACGAGAATCCAGTAATTTTCCACTATATATATATATATATATATATATATATGCACCACAGCTGCAGATAACGAAGGAATACATGAAAAAATGACATCATTCCACATCAAACTAACCTGATCTTTAATTTAACCTGTAAATGTCATCTTTCCTTGTAAATTGGAATCTGTGGAGTGAATGGCATCTACCTCTGTCTGAGTCCTGTCCTGCTAGTCCGTTAGCCTGCTGTACATACACCTGAGTGACCAGTGATGGATACCCGCACATCCCAGACCAGCAGCTTCGGCGCGGCTCATCAAGAGTCAGCTCCCTGCACAGCAGAGACACAGACGGAGAAGAAGAAGAAAACTCTTTACTTCTGTCAGAGTTCAGGACCTCTATTATTGCATTATTTAAGGTGGAAAGTTGGCTTGGTTGCTATTTCTAAAGCACAGGTGATCATTTTTCAATAATTTAGCTTCTGTTAAATATTTTTTTGTGTCAGATAATGCAGTCCAACGCATATTTGGCAGTAAATAATATACAGTATATTAAAAAAGTTAAATAAAACTACATTTGTGCAAGATTAACACATTTAAAGGGCTTCATTTAAACCATTTAGAAATAAAGATGTAATACAAGCTTAAAGTTTTATAACAAAAATCATTTGTATTTATTATCAATGAAGATTTGTTCTCCTGTATTTTGTCTACCTTTATCAACAACAATAAATGTTAATAATGACTGTTGCCTTTATATTTACAACCTTCAAACACAAATACAATGTGAAATTATTGGAAAGCTAATTCTGAACAAATGTTATTAAAAATTGATGCAGTTTTTCATATTTCTGCAATATCTGCAGTTCTCTTGGAGAACCTTTAAGTAACTCTATTCGAGAAGCAACAGGAAACAGCAGAAAGAGCCCCGCCACAATAAAATACCAAAAGAGATTTTATTTTCTTAACAATAAATAAATGTAGAGAAGAAGCTTTTTTGTTTGCATAAAGTTGAAGCATTAAAGCAGATCTCTTTAGATCTACATAATGACAGATGAAGCTGTGGCTTTACCTGCAGTTTGAGGGAACGTCTGTGAAAACGCGGAGCAGAAACTCTCCTTCCAGGCCATCTACAAAAGTGGTGGGTATGATGACGTATCGCCCCTTTTTAAGATCGATGCGCAGGAACACAGCCCTGGAGTTGATGTATATGCTTCCTCCAACTTTCTGCTGGGCAGCATGCATTCGATAGACCCTGTTCAGCTCCACCTGAACATTCAGTCAGACCAGAATGTTAATTTCTTTGTAGATAGTCCCAGTTCATCAGATAACAATCAAGCAAACAAACTAATTTTAACCAAAGTTAGATGTAAATATTTCTCTGAAACATCTGCTGACAGCTCACTCTTTGTATGTCAAAGCCAATGGGCAGGTTTTCTCCTCGTCCTTCTTTCAGCGTGGCTCTGCGGTCTTTCTGCTGCAGGCAGATCAGAACCTCATCCTCAGGTTTGGTCACGTCAAACACGTACTAAAACACATGAGAAGGGGAAAAAAAGAGGAACAGTGTTAAGAGACTGACATTAAATCCCCAAATCTCAATATTATATAAATAAATAAAAGTAAATAAGAACCTGTGGATTCTGAAAGTGGGAGTGTTTGTTGTTGGAGCAGCCACCAGCTCGGTTACGAAGCGGTTCATCGTGGTAGCGCCAGGAGCCACGGATAACCACCTCTTCCCAGGTTTTGTGAAGACTCAGGTAAGACGTGTTGATGAGACGACAGAGAATGAGGTCTGTGAAGTTAGTGAGGAAGTCATCAAACGTCATCCTGGAGGAGGCCAGAGAAACAGAAAGGATGGAGCATAAATATGTAAACAGATACTTTTTTTCCTTCTTTTGCTCACTAGGTGGCAGCACTGCACTAAAACTCACCAGAACTCTCCATCGTCCTGGACTGTGACGCCCATCTTCTCTCTTTCACTCTTGCTGACCTTCTTCCACTCCTCAGAGCTACAAACAAACACAAACGCTTCAGTTAACTCACTTCACCCAAAACATTCAGGCAGAGTGAAGCCTGAACGGCAAACATGCACAAAATAAGCAAATAATTGTGTGATGGTCAGGAAAAGGTAAAAAATGCACACAAAAGTCACAACAGTTCTTAAAATTGTGACTCATTTTGTACAGAAAATAAACAGAATTTATAACACTCGTTTGGCACAAAAACGCATTTTCTCGTTGAGCTGTTCATTTCAATTAATTTCAGTCTAAAGTAATTTATCAATCAATCGCTTCATTTGTGGAGCATCTTTCAACAACATGCGTGAAATACAAGGTGACATACAGTGCATTCATAAAGTATTCACGCCTCACTTCTACCACATTTTATGATGTCACAGCCTTATTTCAAAATAGATTAAATCAGTTTTCTTCCTGAAATTATTTGGAAAAACACCCCACTGTGACAAAAGGTCTTTTGAAATTGTGGCAAATATATTAAAAATACAAAATCCTGAAAAATTATGTGTACAGAAGTATTTACAGTCTTTGTTGTGAAGCTCCAAAGTGAGCTGAGGTTTATTCTGTTTCCACTGATGAGCCTTGATATGTTTCAGCTGCTTCATTGAAGCCAACCAGTGGATTGGACAAATTTGGAAAGGTACGACCCTGTCTACATGAGGTCCCAGGGTTGACAGTGCAGGTCAAAGCACAAACCAAGCATGAAAGAAAAGGAATTGTCTGTAGACCAATACAATCCCTACAGTGAAGCATGGTGGTGGTAGCATCATGCTGTGGGGATGTTTTTGGGCAGCAGGAACTGGAAGACTCGTCAGGATAGAGGGAAAGCTGACTGCAACAATGTATAGAGACATCCTGGATGAAAATCTGCTCCAGAGCGCTCTTGACCTCAGACTGGAGCGATGGTTCATCTTTCAGCAGGACAATGATCCAAAGCACACCGCCAAGATATGAAAGGAGCGGCTTCAGAACAATTATGTCAATGTCCTTGAGTGGCCCAGTCAGAGTCCAGACCTGAATCCAACTGAACATCTATGGAGAGATATGAAAATGGCCGTGCATCCACGCTTCCATCCAACCTGATGGAGCTTGAGCGCTACTGCAAAGAGGAATGGGCCAAACTGTCCAAAGAAAGGTGTTCCAAGCTTGTGGCGTCATATTCAAAACCACTTGAGGCTGTAATTGCTGCCAAAGGTTCAGCAACTAAGTATTGAGCAAAGGCTGTGAATACTTAGTTGTTGATTGTTTTTCAGGGTTAAAAAGACACATCTTTGATTTATGATTGGAGTGGGACTTTTGGTTAAAATATGAACAGAAATAAAATTTCTTTCATATTTGTTTTTTTAATTCCGTGTGTGTAACCATCTTTCTACACAGCGCCACTCAGAGGCGAGCGACACAAACGCCACACACTGCAGGTCTGTATGCTGTCAGCTTACCGCCACATTACTGAGTTTGGGGTTTCCTCATGCTTTTTTGGACATTTCATTCAGTGGTTTGTGGTCCTCCTGCTCACCTGTCACTCCAGGGTCCATTCCACTCTCTCTGCCCCCAAGGATTCCTCATGCGGATCATGGAGAGTTTGTCCGACTTGAAGAAGGCCAGCAGGCCGTGACCCAGCCTCACCCGCCGCACCTCTGTCACAGCGTATGCATGGCCCTTCACCAAGCCACAGCCCAGCCTGGCCTCCATGTCCGCTGCGCTGGTTGCCTGGAGAAGCACATCCGAGCTGTAACTCCTTAACAATCGAAAGCAACGACTGGTGCCGGGGGGTTTGAATCCGTGGTATTCTCACCCGGATGGAGCAGCTGATGAGGCCTCCTCTGTTATGCACTTTCAGGACTCTCTCAAACAGTTCGTCCCGCTTCTCCTCATCCTCTTTGTAGCCGTTCTCTAATAAATCCATCGGCTCGGAAACTCCTCCAGTGAAATCCACCAGAGCGTCGGCGGTGTTGCCTCCATCCAGAGCCTCGTAGCATCCAAACATCCTTAAGAACAAACGTTTAAAAGCCCTATTAACCATGTCAGAAAGAGTAAGTGTTTTTTCTATTGAAGATGACTATCAAACTGACAAAGACAAAATAATTAAAGGTAAAAATATTTGACAAAAATAGTGAGCAATTTTGCTTCCAAAGAGTTAATAAATATACTACACTAATTAAATAATCTCGTTAAGATTTTTTTTAAATCTAACTTTTATTAAACCATGTCAGCAACTTAAAACTAATTCTTCTTAACTGTAACGACATGGATCAATGAAGCATAGTTTTTTTTATGAAATGTTTTTATTGATCCACACGTGTTTAAAGTCCCACTCTAACTATATTTTTTCTAATGTAAAACCGTTCCCAGTGGTCTTTTAATTATCATTATGCAGGTTTTAGCCAAGACCAAAAATCCTGTGTCATTTGTAATGACATATTTTCTACAGTGCACTAGGACTTCATCAGAAATACTCATCTGGGTTGTGGCTGTTTGCACAGAAGTTTGCTAATTTTCCCATCAGCCTTTTGTTTGCATTCTCTCCCGCGAGCGATATCAGAGCTATCCAGCAGTACGGTTTTGAGCCAGACTGCAGCTCAGGCGACAAAAACGAAGACGTTAATGGATCTATTTGTCTGCAAGTGGATGATTTAGAATTAGAGCGTAGAGACTTGGGTCTGTCATGGCAGTTGCTGTGACCCAAGCCTGAGATTTTTCAGGTTTTAATCTGCTCCTGATCCAATGCAATTTGAATAAAAAATACTCAGAAATGCAGTTTTAATCTTGAATTATTTTATACATGTCCTCCATTTTGAGAAAATGTGGATCTTTAAAGACACACTCCCATAAAAATCACGTTTTTGGTAATTTAACATGTTCTTGTAGCATTTTTTCTAAGGGAGGACGTTTAAAAAATAATTTAAATACCTTGCTTTTCTTAAGCCTTTTATAGTAAACAAAATCCATGTATATGGTAAATGGTGTGTACTTGTGTAAGGATTTTCTACCTTCCTTGAAGGCCCAAACCGCACAGTCACAGTCCCATTCACACATGCCAGCTCTACTACCGAACACTGGCACTGAAATTTCACTAGAGGCAATTTGGGGTTCAGTGTCTTGCCAAGGACACTTCGACAAATGGACGGCCAAGGCGGGAATTGAACCTGCAATATTCCGAACAGAGGGCGACCACTCTACTGCTGCCCCACAGCCACCCCATTACCTTTGGCACACTAAAGAACGAATTTGTGATAAAATATGAGTTATTTTAGCGAGCTCTTTTCCAACCCGGAAGTAAGACGCCTCGATCTCACCGCCGTTTCACTCCTTGTGGGTGCCGCCCATTTCATGACATCAATAGAGCTGGGCTCGGCAGCGTGTCCGTTTCGCCCACAAAAGCAAACAATATCTGAACTTTTGTCAAGATAGATGTCCATATTGTGCATATAAAATGAAAGTGCGGAAATATGTCTTTAAAAAATGGCACATTTTTGTGCCATTTTTTGATTTTAACTAAAAACGACATAATCATAGCTGTAATGGCTTCGATTGGCCACTAAATGTCCTCCTAATTTATGTTATTGTTTTGACTGAAGGTATATATTTTTTTCTGCCAAATTTCAAGTAAAAGCCTCAAAGTTTCATCATTAACCCATTTCAAGTTTTGTTTTTTATGAAAATTTAGTCACTTTTTCAAATTTTATTTTTTTTTTCTGTATTTTCTATATAATTTTTTGTACTTTTTAGCTCTCTTTGGATTGACTCCTCTTCTGTGCAGCAGAATAAACAATATTAGCTTATGAATGGCATTCTCTCATTCATTTATTGCACTTTGACACACTATTGCTAGAACTCATGCAGAGAGAGAATGCACCAAAACACACAGGAGTAACGTACTTGGCATAAGCTTTCTCCACCAGTGCGCTCCAGAACTCATTGTGGTCATTGGAGTGAGCGTACAGGAGCTGTCCGTTCACAGTAGGAAGGCGGTCGTCAATCACCACATCCACCCACTCGCCAAACCGCCAGAATTGGAAGTGAAAAATCCCAGCATAGGACTGTGGCTTTTCCTTATCCCATTCCTGTTCTTTCCAGTCTGGAATCACCTACAAGGAACAAAGGAAATGCATTTTTTAAGGTTATGGGCAGTGGATGGGCATTGCAGTGGTGTAGTGGTTAGCACTCTCGCCTCACAGCCAGAAGGCCCTGGTTTGAATCCCAGCTGAGTGCCCCCTGAGTGGAGCCTGAATGCTATCCCTCAGCATGTGTGGGTTTCCCCCCTACAGTCCAAAAACATGCTTCATTGGTTAATTGGTGTCTCTTTATTGCTCTATTTAAAAAGGTCTCTATCGATGACTTACTATGACATTGCAGTCTTTCAGTTCTAAAAATGCAGTTATTTGAAAAGAAAAAACTTTAAATTCTAATCTTGATATCATCATAATTGATAAATGCAATTCACTATGAACAAAAGTGTCTCACTGACCAGCAGGACAGTGGTGGTATTGATTTCACTTAGTTTGACCTAGATCTGGGTTCTGCAACTTGTAAAGCTAAAAGAGCCATTTGATCTAGTTTCTTTACAGATCAAAACCCAGTTAGAGCCGTAAAGTCACACTTTGTTGTTTGGAATATACACCATTTTTGTGGCCAAAAACTATTCATTTATTGAACTTTGCTTTGAAATATTAAAATAATTGACTTATTGCCGTGTGTATATTTTTCTACAACGATTTTAACTTCTTTTGGTGTTGACGGCATGACATACAGGTTCTTTTCAAATTAAAATACAGCCTGTGTCAAATAAGATCTTCCTGCTGCAGCAGATTTACATGAATAAAAAAGAAAGAAACCCTACATAAAGATGGCATTTCTATCATTACTACTTCGGTGAACCGTCATCCTTTTTCTTCTTATACTTTTGAATATGAACACGACCACATTGGTGTAAAAACAAACAAGAAAAAAGGCTTTACATGTAAATGCAATTATTCTGAAACTTTACTGGATCTAACATAAAAAAATAGTTTTACTTGAATCATTTGTAATGACCCACTCTGATCCACTTTTGAGTTATTTTCAAAGCGTTCCCGGTGGTCTCGTATTTATGGTTAAGCCGTTTTGAGGCTAAATAAAAAACAATGTCGTTTTCTAGAACAAGGTTTCTGCAGAGCAGCAGGAGTTCATTAGAAATTTACCTCTGAGTTGTGGGCAGGACTGTTGGCATGGAGTAAGCCTGCCCTTATTTCCCATCATCCCTTAGTTTACATTCTATTACCAACCTAACGTTACCGGTGCAACAAGCTATCCAGCTTTACAATTTAGAGCCAGAGCCTAGACATGAATGAAGAAAAAGACGTACTGCACATGGATCTAGTCATCCACCAGTGGATGCATCAGAATGGAGCAGAGAAGGGAGCTCGTGGCCCACCCAGCTCATTTTCTGTCACAAATATGATCTTTTTCCAACTGCATGTTTTCGTCTGCTCCTGACTCAGAATGATCTGAATAAAGAAATACTCCATATTTTAAACTTCATTTTTTTAAATACTGGTATACATCCTCCGGTGAGTCTTAAAAAACCTACCCAAAAAGACAAAACTTAAATAAGTAACTTATTATTCAAATTAGCAGCATTTTTCTTTAAAGCCAAAGTGCCACAATAGAAACAGATAAAGGAGCCACATACGGCCCCGGGGGCCTCAGGTTGCAAATACCTGATCTAGACGGAACTTTTATATCCTCTAGCCTTTTTTTATGCTTATCTTATGGTGTAACCAGCACAACAAGCTTTTTAGACCAGCATAACAGGTCCAAAAAGCTCTTCCCTGACAGTAGCGCTGAGGTGTCACCCAGTTTCTAAACAGGGAATATCCATCCATCCAAAACCTGTGCAACATCTCTCCTGACAACATCTCTGCTGCTGCACTAAAGAAACACAAACACTCTCAATCTCACTAACGCTAGGGTTCTAAATAAATGGATCCAATGAGCCAGAACTATCCAAGCTCCCAGAAGCCCAGAGGAAACACCCAGAGTTCCCTTCTGTACGTCATTGGTGCATCCTGTTGCCTAGCACCCTCACACATCACCCACCTGTTTAACGCCTTCAAATAAAGGAAAAGAGTTTTTTCATTTGTCTTTCAGGTGTTTTTGAACCTTTTCCACAGCGTTTGAAGTCATTCACTTCATTGAAGATCAGGGTCAGACAAAAGCAGCATGTTGCTTTAATTCAAGAATGTTTCGTTCGTCCTTGAAGGCTTCGGCTCTCCCACACGTTTCATGTTGCTATAATTTTTTTTCACAAATCCTGCAGAAATGGCAAAAACAAGACTTAACAAAAATAAAAAAAAAACGGGTTTAGAGACAAAACTAGATCTGACTGATTCTGCTGAAATCATTACTGGTTAACACCAATCTCATATTTGCCTGTGCTGTCTCTCCAACTGATCAATATGTCCCAACCAAGCTGCCCTGTGGGCAGTAGAGGGGATGAGGGGGGAGAAGCTCTGAACCAATGTGAGAAAACGTGTGGTGGAAACAGCTGGGAGGAGAAAAGAGGAGGTAAACTAACCAATGAAAGCAAGAGGGAGGGAGAGCAGGGGCAGCATTAGAAACTCCATCCCAGCTCCATCCTTCTATAATTGAATGTTTCTGCTCTGCCAGCCTTTGCCCCGCTCCCTAGACCAGGATTACAGATTACCAAACGCGAGTATGGATAAAGCAGAGAGTCCCTCTGGAAAGCTGGTGCTGGAGTTTAAAGAGGACACTGCTCTCACAGAGGTGAGCTTCACTCCTGACACCACCACATGCCAGGTACAGACAGGTGACAGGACATTAAAACATTTGTTGACTGCAATAACTACAGAGAGAAAATGAGCCCAGATTGATCATTTTTGGTAAAATAGAAAATTTATGGAATATTTTATTAAATAATAGATTTTGAAAACAATAAGACAACAATCAAAAGAAATAAAGAGAAATACATGTTTCTTCTTTAAATTGTTTCTGCTTTAGGGTGTTTTGGATTTTTTTTGTTTTGTTTTCGAGCCTTTCTTTAAAATATTTGTTATAAACAGAATAAGCTGACCCCGGTCTGATAATCAATGGGTCTGTTGACCAGCACTCTGGAATTCTGGCTCAAAAACCATTCCTGCTCATTCAGACAATGCAACAGACAGACAGAAGAGGTCAGCAGCTCCTCAGTAATATTACATATCATTCTGCACAGAAAAAATTAGAATAAAGACAAAAAGTTGATTATGGTCCATCTATCCAATTTCTTCATCCGGGTCTTTAAACAACATATGTGCTTTATCTTTTTTTATTTCCTATTTGTACATTTAGATTATGTTTCTTCCTCCTGATTTTATTTATTTTTTTATCTCCATTTTAAGCTTTTCTTTATTATTGATTGCTTTAAAGGTACTGATGCATAATTTAGAAATTCATAGAACCCTCTACTTACAGCCCAAACTCTGTAGATGCAACCTAAACACATTAAAAGACCCACTCCAAAAAAAACTGTGTTTTTAATATGTTCTTGTGGCATTTTTCTGTTGATGGAAGACACATGTAAAAAAAACAAAGCTCAAATTGCATTTTTGAATATTTCCGAATTCAAAATGTTGTGAATCAGGAGCTGCTCCTCTCTGTTCCGATGCATCCACTTGCAGACAAATAGATCCATGTACGTCTTTGTTTTCCTCATCTGAGCTGGAATCTGGGTCAAAACTGTACATCTGGATAGCTCAATATTGCTCGCCATATTTGTTGCACCAGTAATGTTTGGTTGGGAGTGTGAGGGGCTGTAAGCTACCAGGAGAGGGTGTAAACAGAGATCTCTCAGCAACAGGAAGGGAAAGGAGGCTGGGGTAGCTCCGCGCCACCAGTCCTGCCCACAACTCAGGTGAATTTTTAATGAACACCTGCCGCTCTGCAGAAACTATGTGCTAGAAAACGACACAGGTTTTATGATTTTGGTTAGAAACTACATAATCATAACTAAAAGACCACCGGGAACACTTGAAAAATAGACCAAAAGCTGATCGGAGTGGGACTTTAAACGAGTGCTTGATGATCCTCCAACACCTTAAAGCTTCTATTGAGTCTGAGACCAACAGGACATCTCTTGTTTTCTCTGCAGATGATGCGCCTTCGGGTGTCATCCCTGCAACGGTCAGGTCAGAAGCGTCAGGACGGGGAGCGTCTGCTTCTTCCTCACGAGGCCGTGTACCGTCTGGACTTTGCCATTCAGGAGCTGAGCTTTTCCCGCTGGTACTTTTCCCTCTCTGGCCACGGCCGAGTCACCATCACCGGTATTTCCCAGCACTGGACCCCCGATCTGACCAACCTGATGACACGCCAGTTGCTGGAACCCATCGGGACATTTTGGCGTAACGCAGAGGATCCAGAGGAATCACCTCTTAAGTGTCTGGAGGCAGACATGCAGGAGTTTGGAGAGAGGATTGCAGAGCTAGCAAAAGTCAGGAAGGTCATGTACTTCCTGCTGGCTTTCAAGGATGGGGCCGAAGCAGCAAACCTCAGCTGCTCCATTGAGTTCATACCACAGAAATGACCTAAAAACCATTAGCCAGCACGGGAGGACCGTGCTGTCTTTATAGAAGCTTTTAAATGTTTGATTCTCTTCCTAAATGTTCTCCTACAAACTTCATGACTGGTCAAACCGCTTTTGTAAATGTAACTTTTTTTAAACTACTACATGTAAATGCTACTGTTCAGTTTTAAAGCTTTCCAAAACTGTAGGTAAAATCTTTATATAGAACTTAATTTACAAATATTTTGTGTATTTAAATTATTCAAATTACAAAATTTTCTGTAAAAAAAAAAAAAAAAAAAAAAAGAATCTGAAACAAATAAAAGTAAAAAAGACAAACTATTTTATATTAGCAATCTGGTGCCATTTTATCACAAATGTAAACACAAACTCTTTTTAAAGACATCACATTACTTCCTGAGACATTAAATAACACAACGTAAATTTGAATCTATGTGTGATTATTATTTGTCATTTGTTTTCTTTATAATTACATATTAAAAACCAGCCAAATAATGTTTCATCAATGAATGTTAATCTGAGAACAGCTGAGCAGAGAAAACATCTGTCAAACTGGTGCTGCGTTCAAATGACATTGTCAAAATAGGTTTTCTCATACAAAAATTAAAAAAAACATCTTAAAAGGGCCTAAGTTATGCTATTTTAGAGTAAATATATTCATATATATGATAATATATTACCTTTAGCATACAAAAGAATGTTTTATTATTTTTATTTTTTATCATAATTTTCCTGAGCTGTTTTGCACCCAGAATTAAAAACGCCTCGATCTCTGAGAACGTCATCCTAGAGCCAGCCTCGACAGCATGTCTGCGTTTCACCCACAAAAACAAAATTAAATCCAAACTTTTGCAAGATGGATGTGCATATTGTGCATTGAAAATGAAAGCGTTTTGCCGGTCACCGCAAACACCATGCAGAAAGGGGGTTGTCTGTTAGCCTGGAGGCAGTGCTGGTAGTGCAGACTCTTCCTGGATTTCTTTGAGTGAAAAACCACAGGTTTACCTATGTTGGATCAGATTAACAATGTTAACAAATCTTATTTATTCTGAGGTTTATGATGTATTATATTAGTAAATGTGGTAAAATGCTCACCATCAGTGACATGAGCTTTATGAGCTTATCGAAGCAGCAACAGGTGACTCTTCTGCTCTGCCTTTAGCTCTACAGTAGATGTAATTCTCCTTTACTCAGCTGCTTTAATGTTACAAAGATTTTCACTGCATAAACCTGAGTGACTGGTTCTGAGTTATTCTGATTCTGTGTTGTAGCATTTTAAGTGATGTTCCAATAAAGTGTTACTTTACAATGTCAATCTTTGTTGCCTCCATTATTGTATTTGACCAAAGGTAAATAAAAAGAATGCTTTTAAACCTTAATATTTAAAAGGTTATTAAACTCAACTTATGAAACTATTTTCTCTCACCGTGTTCTCGTGAGATTTAAAAAAGATTATTAAAAATGCACATTTTTATTCCTGTAAAATGATAGCTAAAATTATTTGTGCAACTGTTTGCAACAGAAAAGATTTACATGGTTTGATTGCAGCTCATCTTACTAACAGGAGATCTAACTATTGTTTGTGTTGGAACCAGTGAGGCTGTCTGGACAACTCACAGCTCCACAGAGGCAATGACAACTGGAAAAAAAAAAAAATCTGTTTCCGCCTCGGCTAATGGAAAACTAAAGACTAGAGAAGACCTGTGGGACTAGACGGCACAGGAAAAGCACAAAGGGATGGACACAGAGGGGAGGATGTGGTGCTCATGTCCATGTTTCCTAAGGCTGTATGTCAGAACACCAGTCAAACGTTTATATTTAAATGCATCATTTCCTGAATTAGTCAGTTTCCTCAGTAATTAGAGGATGTTTGATATTAGCAAAGTGAAACAGTTATTTTCATGGACCATTCCAAGAAAACCGTCTGAGGTTTTAGGTGAAAGATGCTGAGGACCTTCACAATGTTAAGATTGTTTTCCATTAGTTTGATTCTGTGTTTCAGATAAAAGACTTCTGTTGGGCTAAATGTGCAGGAAGGTGAGTCCACTTGTGCACCAAACACCAACAGAATAGACAGGTTTCTGCAGGAAAAATCAGCAACACTGACTTTAACTATCATGAATTGATCTACAGACAAAAATGTTTTAATATGGTTTACAGAACAGTACCAACGTTCTGGACAAATACAAACAGCATGCAGACCTGAAAACCAAACGATAACTATGACCAGAGAGTCAGTTAATGCCAAAGAAGTTCTATTTAAATTGATAAAATATGCTATCAATAGTATAAAATGTTGTTTTTATATGTCCAAACTTCACAATCTAAGATTTATCATCATTTTGAATCTACTCATTCATGTGATGTCATCACAAGCTGCATTTATGGCCTCTAGCAGGGTCGTTTGGGTATGTGGATGCCGGTCATATGACTTTCACCTCCAGGAAGAGAAAAACTCCTCAATTGGATTTAGAAATGGAAGATACTCCATAAGTACCCTGTCATGTTCTGCAAACCACTACCTGACTGCAGCAGAGTGATGGAAGCTCACATTAGTACCACATACTTTGTCAGGTTATCACCAGACTCATTCCTTTCATTTTCAGGGATTACGTCCCTGTAAAGAACATCACTGGTTGCAACTAATAGTTCACACACCTTTTTTCCCCTCAGTGTATAATGAGGTTCTCTTTACTTTAAAAAAAAGTTTATGGACACTTTCATGGAAACACAATAACAATTATATTTAAATGGACGTACAAAATGTTTGGCAACATGTTCAACAAGTTTGTATGCAAAGATACAAGCAATGAAATGAAAATGATTAGTTTATGAACAGTGACTAATCAGCCTGGACAAGTTTAGATAATTTTGACATGATAAAAACAAATTAATAATGATCAAGAGCAAGTCAAAAATGATTATTTTCTAAAGATTTGTACTTAAACAAATGCATTGTGTCCAAAAGCATGTGATTTTGTGCCCAAATCACTAAATGTTGTGGAGGTTGCAGCAACTGTTGTGAAAAGTTTCAGTCTGTTGTGAGAAATGCACCAAAACGATTGAGGAAAAACTGAACTGTGTGGTTTCTCGTGGTTACTGCTGCCACCTTCTGGATAAAATGCACAAAAACTTCAGCGCGCTCGAGTTGTTACAAACAAAGCTTTTTACAAAATAACTTGTAGCCACTGAATTTATATTTTATAAACATCACTGAAGTAATTTGTTAGAAGGGAAACTGCTGAAAAACCTTCTCTCTGCTTATGATTTTAGGTTGAAACTCTTTACAAACAATAGTAAAATGCTGCAAACAAACACACCCAGTCCCTAAAACCTGCAGAGCAGATGCACCCACGTGCATAAATACATCAGGCCTGTGATGAACTTAATGACTGTGACTCAAAACATTCTTCACCTCCACACTGAAACATCGTATCTCAGGAAAACACCCTGCAGGACAACTGACTGCCATCAGTGGGTCACCACATCTTTAGTGCCATTAAACATTTTTATTGGGGAAAAACGTTTGCACAACTCCACTTATTCAAATACCAAGTTAGCTTTTCTGACTGTAGAAAATTAAATCCTGATTTTAAACAATACTTTAGCAAACACACTGCACCCAAAGCTAAACCTGAATTCGTTTCATTCAGTAGCTTCAACCTTAAACAGATCAAAAATCGTATTTTCAGTAAAGACTGCAGGTCCCACAAATCTCTGGAAAATAATGAAAAATTCCTGCTAAGCAAATGATTTTATTTCCCACTTTAGGAATACTAGCTTTTCTTTTTTTTTTTATCTTTAAAGTTTTTCCTGCTTTTTATTCTCTTATAGGGTTTGCATGTGCAAACAAATGAATTGTCAAAGTAGAATTGATAAAAGACCCACTGCGATCATCTTTTAATCTATTTTAAGTGTTACCAGTGAACCTTTAATTAGGATTATACCATTTTTAGCCAGAATCAAGAAACCTGTGACATTTTCTAGGACATAGTTTCTGCAGAGCGGCAGGAGGTCATTAGAAATTCATGTCTGAGTAGTGGGCGTGACTGTTGGGTCAAACAACCTTGCGTTTTTTAAATTTTATTTTTGTTTATGGAAAACTGCCTTTAAATGAGCATGTGCACGTGTTCTTTTCCCACACTCACCTTCTGCCACAGTGCTTCTCTGGAGGCCAGACTGGAACAGGCGGCCACAAACCAGCAGTTTCCCAGCTGGCCTTGGTGCAAGTCGTGCGCGCTGATGCCATCCACAAACAAATGAGGATCGCTGCTCAGCTCCTAGCAGGTCAGAGAGGATTTGTTACAAACTCCTGCATAAAATCACCCAGAAAACATACACTTCAGCTCACTGGATGCAGTTAAGACATCATGGCTTTACTGGAATGATTGAGACCAAACTGAACAATCTGACAGAACCATTTGTTTGTATGAGACCTTAAGAAAACTTTGGTTTGTTGTATTCAGCTTCTACAGAACTCAAAGACAGTGGTTCACAGAAACTCGCTGTGGCTGAAAGTGAACTCGCTCTGAAGGTAAATACAGAGTAACTCACTGCCCAATGAAGGTGGAAAAACTACAAAGCAACAGACACAGGATAAGCCTCCCTGAAATGACAGAGCTGGTATAAACCAGCAGGACACACCCATCCAACCACTAACAATGTACAGACACATGCAGGCACGCCTTCCTTAAATAACATCAACTGGAACTTCAAGTCTAGATTTCAGAACAACCTTTTGCACGTCAGTTTGTTCGCACAGGGGAAACGAGATTCCTGAACACAGATGTAGTTCAGGAATCTCTGCTTTCAAAGAATTATCAAAGTTGGAGGTTCCAATACACTCCTTTCATATGCTAAATATAGTCCTCCTGAAACGCTGCTCTGTTTGACCACAAAACGGGGCATTGGCCCGCCAAAGTGAGGACATGTTGGGAGCAGGTTCTCCTCCTGTCATGTGGTGCAGAACTTTACATCCAAGCAGCTACTAACCAGCAGATGTGTCCAAACTTTCCACTGGCTTCTGAAAAGCTGTCTGTACAGTAAATCATCCAAATATACAACATTAAGATGTAATAAATGTCTTAACTTGTCACTTGAAGACTTTGGTCTTTATGCAAACGATTAAATAATCTTAAACCTTCAGAGTAATTTTTATTACACAATAAATGTGATTTTACCACAACACCACAGTGAAAGGTTAACCACTCCCTCCTGCTTTATCTGTTCTGTCATTTCCAGCTCACACATAACTTTTTCAATATTTATGTAATTTACTGATTTTTTTCTCCTAACATTAAAAAAAAAAGTCAAATTTAAGTTGATTTAAAAAATGAAGACACTTAGGAGGAAGTTAAAATAAAAATGTAGCACACACAGTAGGAATGATGGTAGCATAAAAATATATAATATCATCACCTTATAGCAGAATTCCAATTGTGAAAAAAATAAACATAAAAGCACCAAATATTTAAAACCAACAAAAATTTCAGTTGTTTCTTCTCTTTCACAACATTTTTTAGAAATTTTAATTTAATTGAGGCCATATTTCCAGATGATACAGAGTGTCAACAAACAAAACTTTTTTGCAGCACGATAAAAGATTCTGTTTGGCAAAAAATAAATAAATAAATTAAACCTTTATCTTCACTTCCTGGGAGAATCAATAATATTGATTTACAGATTAGTGTGCTGTTTAATTATTTAGCCCCCTCGGGTTATCACAGACTGTCAGTAAATGAAGACACGGTTCTGGGTGTGGTGAGTGTTTTCATCCTGTTAGCTAAAGCTCTTAAGAGTATGAGTCTCTTCAGCAAGAAGTCAAATTGTTTTGGAGGCTCAGTGAGTCTGAAATTAAAACAAGTTACATTTGTTTTAATAAAATTTAAAGTCAGAGTATGTCAAAAAGCAGCATGTAGTTATTATTCTGGATCACTTTCCAGAATGCATCATGGAAGCTACCAGAGAAATCTCGAAAAAAAGCTAAAAGAGAGAACCAAACAACCAGAATAAACTTACCTGGTTGAAAAAAAGCACCTGGGTTAGTCTTTCTTTTAATTGTAAAACCTCAATTGCATTGACAGATTGTGATGGCACTTGAAATGGGTTTGACTTAAATGAGTATACAATGTGCAAAGCAGCAAAGAGGAGATGGGAAGCCATTATCAGTTATTACATCCCATTAGGAGGACTCCATTTCCCCATCATCTCTGCTCAGCAAAGCCTCTACAAGAATTATTGCAACATTAGACTGTCCTCAGAAGAAAAAACAAAGAACATGGCAAAAGATGGAGCCAATGTGATCGTGGACATGTCAGTTAACTCCAGAAATGCATAAAAATTTGACCTTTTTATGAACTAAACTATTGTAAAAAAGATTAAATAAACCTCCAACATGTTTCTTTTGGGAATGAAAACAGAAACCTCGACTCAAGAGTGTTTTAGTGGGAGATTACAGAAGTAAGGCCTTAGTCACATGCACCTGTACGCTGGGTTGACCTGTATGGGGGGCTGCAGGTTTTCGGGTCACCCGGGCCCATGGAGGGTTGCAGAGAAGCGCAGCTACACCCTCAGGGGAGCTCGGATGAGTCTCTCTTTTCCCTTGAGGCTCAGGAGGCCAGCTTAATGGATGTCATGAAAAGGGAACGTGCCATTGCTGCGCTCCTTATTTCTTCATCATGTCGCAACTCTGTTATATGACAGCAGCCTTAAAGAGATGAACTACACTGCTCATGACTGTTTTGGTTTTTGGATGAAGGTCTTTAGCTGGATCACACGTCTCCAGATGGCTCGCTCCATTACAAAATATAACCAGTGTACCAAGGTTATGAAAAGTCAGTTCCAGCTTTGAAATGTTAAAGTCGGTCTGTAGGCTCACAGCTCTGAGGGTTCACACAGACACACAAACTGAAAGCACACAAACACACAGCCTTACTTTTGGGCTGTCAATCACAAAGTGAGCAAAAATAAAACAATGATTTTGTTCTACAACTCTTTCCATGTACAGATGTCTTTGTTGACTTGTCTCATGACTATCATCCTACCCCGTCTCTACCCACTGAAGCTCCTCTAGACTTGGTTGAACATGTGGTGCTACAAAGACTCAGAATCTCTGAGATAAATGTCTCTGTATTTAAAAAGAGCTCTTTTTAAACCCTTCAGTGATCACACTTTATCTATATGGATTATCTAGCAAATTAACGGAGCAAGAATGTGTTCTTTTGGGAGAATAAAACAGAACGTGAAAGAAGAACCCCCTTGGCTCAAGGTATGCAGACGCCTTCATTCCTCATCAACAATAGGTTTATTTTTCTTACCCCAGGCCTTTTCCAGACAACTTGGCCAACGTGGTTTCTCTCATAGAAAAGAGACGTATCCGATGCTGGGAACAGAGGATCTTCAAACAAAGATTCCTTCTGCTGGCAGCATTTTCTCAGTGCAGAGAAGGACTGTCCTTCATATGGAATCAACATGGTCCTGCAGAGAGAGAAACCAGGAAGCAGGTTCATCATCAGCAAGACTGCACTAAATTAAAAACGTTAACTGTGGTACATCAAAGCAATCAGCTAAATCTGTAATGAAAAAAAAGGAGGAGGCAAAAATAAAACTTTAAAAAGCAATGACTCAGAATTAGAACATTATTCCACAATAACCTGCTTTACAAAACAAGAGAATAAAAATTTAACGTTTTTATTAAAATATCAGTCACCTCATCATTACATCATCATTTAATCTTCATTTAGTCAGGAAAAAAACTGGGTTTTGTTTTTGTTTTTTATGAGTGGCTACAACACAAGTGTCATGTTCTTAGCAGGGGACTTGTTTAAAAAAAAAAAAAAAAAAAAAAGACTGTAACTTAAGCAAAAAAAATGGAGGATAATTTAGAGAACTTTAAAACAAAGGGTGTGTGAGACTGCAAAAGAGGTTTCAACTCCAGGGAAACGTATTTTGTTAGAGGCAGCTGTGCTCAACTCTTCTGAGCTCTAAGATACTCAACATGTCAAACATGATCCAAACATTTACACTACAAAATCTACCCCATCAGTCACGGACAGAGGACAAACTGGGAAGGTCATGTTTGTCTACGGACTGACAGCAGAGTAAAGTCAGTTAATCATTTGTGCATGAGTGTGTGCATCTGTGGTTGGATGTGTGTCGGTGTCGTAAGAGTCCGATGTTGATGCTATCTGAACAGCAGGTTCCTGTAAGTTAAACAAAAGTGGACAAACCAGGGAAGTAGTGTGTATAAATGTAATGTCAAGAAAAACTGGCTGGAGATCAGATGCATTATCTGGAGCAGGTTTTGTTTAAAGGTAGCCTTATCTACACAAGTGCAGCAGAGGATGAATAAAGAATCAAAACAAAAACACTTCAATAAATGAATGTATTGCTCTGTCCAACCGTTATGTATGAGTAAATATGACTTTAGATGAACAACAGCAAATACAGTTTTGGAATTTTATCATTAGCTAAGCATAAAAATGTAAAACTATTGTAAAATTTCCGATTATTTACTTCATACTAAGGGGAAAATATAAGATATAAGATGTTCTAGTCTGTGAAATTACAGATTCACTAACATTTTTTTAAAAAGTTGCTGTAGATCAATTTGGGATTCTTTGGTTAAAGTTTGCTTTTAAAGACATTAAGCAAATTTCAGTCCATCTTTTTACAACTAAAAAAATGACAAATAAGAGACATATTTTAAGACCGTCTACTCATTCACTCCATTTTATGTCATCTCCAAATTTCCAGTCTTGGATGTTTGCCGTTTAATCTCAATTTGCTCTGAGAACCAACAGATTATATTAGCAGGATCTTTGAGGGTGATGTGGGGTTTGATGTGTAAAGCAGAAAATGATTTTACCAAAATTCTATATTCCAGTCAAGGACCATCCAGATCCAAACCCACGTACGTTCTAAAGACAGACAAGGCGAGGCGGATGTTTTATGCAAACTCAATGACGGAGGAGCTAAGGATGATAATGGATGGTTTTCAAAGCACAGGACCTGCAAACTTTAGACTGAATTTGACTTTCAAATCTTTTGCCCTCCCAAGTATTCTAGAGAACTATTTGAGGCCTAAAGCAATGCTTAGGACAAACTCCTGTCATGGAAGAGGGCAATGACTTCAAAGTTACCTGCAAATATGCAACAGAATAATGGAAACAGGAAGACCATCACGTTTCAGACCACAACTAAACTGAAATGCTGGGGTGGGAGCCTTACGTGTAAAAATTGATGCGTAAAAACCACAGTGAACTGAGAGTATTTAGAGAAGAGTGAAGACGAATTTCTCTAAAGCAGTGTGGGAGACCTTCAAGACAAAAAAAGGTAAACTTCAGGAACTGTCAGAGACTTTTCGTGTACTGATACATGTAGGTTCAAACACAATCCTGATTCATTCATTGATATGTTTTTAAATGTAGCAAACATTAAAAAGCTTTAGAAAAGATTTCTCTCTAAAACTTAATGAACATGATTTACCAGCTGACTGTTGCCATGGAGTGTTCTTGTGGAAGACATCCGGCCAGTAATCATATCAGTGTCCCATAAATGTAACAAAACAGAAATGAAAGGGAACAGAGCAGCTGCACACTTGTGTTCATGCAGAGCATCTGCGTGGTTGTCTGATGAAAACAAGCCTAACAAAAAAGGAATTTCCAATAAAACAACTATTTTCTTTGATTAGAGTTTTCTCCTGCTTAGAAACGGACTCCTGTTTCTCCATCATCCCTTAGACAAATGAAATACCTTTATTGTGCTTTAAATAAATAACGGGTTAGTTTAAACTTTTTGTTTATGGTTTGTAAGTGTTGAATAGTTTAGCACCAAACATCATGACTGACCTCCTGACCCAGTTTTTACCAGCCACACCTCTCTACTCATCTGGATCCGGTCTTTTTCCAGTTCCTAGAGTCAAAATCCAACATGGAGAACCTGCATTCAGCTTCTATGCTCCACAGATCTGGATCAGGATTTAAGAATGCCTTAGATCAGCTGAAACTCAGTTTATTTAAATTAGGGTTAAAGACCCACCTGTTCTTAGCTGCAGTTTTGTTTTTATTCAAAAGATTACATCCACAATGTTACTTTAAGCTTACCTTACATTCAGTTCATTTGAACTTTCTCTACATTTTTATTTTAGTTATCACTCCTTTAATATTTGTTTTAATGTTTTATTAAAAGCACTTTGAATTGTCTGTACATAAAATGCGCAACACAACAATTAAAAAACAAAACAAAACAAAAAAAAACCTCATCTTGCCTAGTATTTCCACCACAATTTAAAAGTGGCAATAAAAAAAAAAACTTTTTTGAAGAAATTTCATAAGAAATAAAAACCTTTATTAAAAGTATGGTAGGTGAAGCCTTTTAGTACCAAATGTTATAGAAACAAACTAGATATGATTAAATTAACTTTTATTTTAGATGAAACCATTTGCAAACTTGTTACTTACTGAGAAAAATTGTGCACTTTGGAATATTACAGTAGACGCAAACATATTTATTTGTAAGAATTGCCCGAAGCCTCTTATCCATTGATACCAAGCAGAGTTCACAAAAAAAAAAAAAAAAAAAAAAAAAAAAAAACGCTCATAAAGACAGCAGTGGATGCAGTTTGTTTGCCCTAAACAAAACAAAACAAAAAAAAAAACAGCTCTGAAAGTGCAATTGGTTTGTGCTTTTTAAACAGAAAAGACCAAGAACCAAACCATGTCTAAAATTGGATTTGCTACAACAGTTGTGAGGATTTCAGCTTTATGTTTGCGTGTGTGACTATTGTGTTTGTAAGAAACACTGAGTAAAACTATGTCTGTAATGAAGGTACAGCCCCGGGGGACAACTGTGGTTTATTCAAATACAGTTTTACTTTTAATTGAGACCAAATGTTTTAAAGTACCCCTCCAATTAAAAAAAAGTTTTTGGTGTGTTTAACATGTTCTTGTAGCATTTTTTTCACAATGAAGAATATAAATAAAAAAGAAAAATTAAGATTTAAACTGCATTTCTGAGTTTTTCTTTACTGATATCGTATTGAATCAGAAGCAGACAAAAAAAAAAAACAGTTTGTAGTCGTTACTTATGAAGTATTATCAACAGGCCACATTCCGATGCATCCACTTGTAGACAACGAGATTTTCCATGTCCTGATTTTCTCGGCTGAGCTGGTTCTAGTTAAAAACAGCACAGCTGGATAGCTCCAATATTGTTTGCCATTTTTTTTGCATTGCTAATATTAGCTTGGGGTTGTAAGCTAGCATGGCAATGTGTAAACAAAATAATCATGGGGAATGAGTGCAGGCTTACTTCCACCCCAACAGTCTCGCACACAATTCAGAGGAGAGACTGTTGAATTCCTGCCGCTCTGCAGAAACTATGTTCTTGAAAACATCAGGGCTTTGTTTTTGTCTAAAAACAACATATCCAAAACTAAAATACCACTGGGAACACTTTTAAAACAGATCAAGAAATGATTGGAGTGGGTCTGTGGTGATGACTAAGAACAGCTGGGGTTTAAATGGTTTTTGTGCCTCCCTCCAGTCCGTCAGTTGGTGTGAACGGAACAATAAACCAATTAAGAAGCAGCTAGCATGAAGGAGAGGTTTAATCGTGTTACCAATCAGAAAAGACTCCATTTTAATGAGCGCGTGGAGGGGGGGGAGTCATTCTAATCTGCTTGTGAAAGAGAGACATTTTATTTGTAACAAGAGAAATTTTATCTTTCAAATTATGAGCTTTCTGAGCTAATGTTGGAATTATTAACCTGGAATTATTAATTCTCTGCTCCACTTTTAACATTCCCTGTGATGTCCTAAACACAAATCAGGATCATTTTAGATCCGTTGTGTTTGGGGATCATTTTAGATCCGTTGTGTTTGGGGGCGGTGCTTTGACCCCGGTATTGGTGGATTTGGGAGTGGCAACAGAAAAACGTTACCTGATGTAAATCCATACAGAAATGGGTTTTTGTCTCCCCACCTCATTAAGTTCTGCCGAACCCTTATGCCAGCTTTTATTTATTAGTTTAATTTAAAACCGTGCATAAACATGACTAAGCATAAATTCACATATTTCGGGGGGGGGGGGGGATTTCCGAGCACTTTTTTGAACTTTACACGCCTTCAGAATATACCAAGATAAGATTGTTTTCTTCATTATTCAAATTAGGCTTAAACGCTAGCTTAAATGTGTTTATATAAGAAATGTTTCAGTTAGCTGCGTTAAAAGGGATAGAAATGTCTGTTAGTGCAAGTTTTCCTTTATTTTTTTAAGGGAAAACAGCAACAAAAAAAATGTGGTAACGGTCAAACGTCTTGTTAAGCTAAGGGGAGTGACTTTAAATAAATGTGCTCTTAAATTAGAATAAATCCATAATTATGCGGGGGGGGTGGAAATTCCCCAGACATGTATTTTTTTCCCACCATGAACTTTACTATTAAATCAGAGTTTTAAAACAACTTTACCTGAAGTGTGCTGTCTTTAAACCCCGTTTCGTGGATCACGGCCACTCCCGCTGTCTTCTTCCGGAGGCTTTCCGCCTGAATGAGGCCAGAGAATCCGCTCTTCCGTTTAAAAAACCAGCAGCTTGTGACCGTTCGAAATAAAATCGAACGGGAACTCCAACGTCGCGAGCTAATGGCTCGAGGCAGACTGGGTGATGCCTTCAGGTTCCGCTCGGACAAACTCCCATCTTACGTGTTACTACGTTTCTAAAGACAGGTGCCTGACGCAGCTTTACAGCTTTTTCACGTCAGCTTCAAATTGATAACACATGCAGATCTGAGAGTTGGGTGGAGGTGTAATTATAGTAAGTGGAAAGTTCTGTTCTTATCTGAGCTGTAATTTACACACAGGCTGACACACACGCAAAACAGTGATTTATTTTCTTTTTTAATCGGTGGTCAGTTTACTATAAACTTAAACTAACATTTATAGAAAAGTGTGGAAGTAGTTAATCTAAAGTCAGAAATATATACGTGCTTTTTAAATATATAATTTTATTTTGTTTCCAATAATGTATAGAACTGCGTTATCTTATGAAAAAGGTCATACACAATAGAATGAAATACATTACGTTTCTGAACTAAATGTGTACTTTTCCTTTCATTTTATTATTTTATCTTCAAAGTTTTAAACTTGTACAAACCCAAAGCAAAAAGTAGTCGATTGAAGTGTACTACAAGTATACTTTGTACACTTACTTGTACATACTAAAAGTGAGGCAGAATCATTGAAGTTTAATTTTACTTTGCATAATATCTATGAATTGTACATTTAAAGCGTTCCAATTTAGTCTGAAGAAGGATTCAGTTATGCTGCATACACACCGAACGCGGCCAGGGCGTCAAATTTGCATCTGCCGCTTCTCTTTTGATGCTTGTCAAATTTACTGCTCAACGCCTTGACGCCATGGCCGCAGAGCAACTGCCTACAAACTTCATTCGTTGACCACATCATGGAAAACATGGATGATGCTGAGCGAGTAGCTTGTGCTCATATGTTTTGGAGAGCTTTACTTTAATTTTTAAGTACTACACAATTTTTAAAATTGCTACATTAAAAAGGGAAATCATTTTAGCCTCATAAATACAAATGTGGAAAGTATCAAGTGTTCCCCTTTGGATTCTTTTAGAAACTACCGACCTCTAGTGGTTAGATATTGTAATTACAACATCTGACACGGAGAAACAATAATGATGTCAACAGGCACGGCCCTACGTGGTGCCCAGGGGTGGCACTAGGCACCCTAAAAAAATGCTGGCCACCCCCGAAAAAATTCTGCAATTTTATTTTTATCAACATTTGTGTACTGTCAACACAGTTCAGCAATCTTTTTATTAATAAATGTCAATATCTTTCAAAATATGATAAAATAAAATAAAATAAATAAAAAAAAATTCGCACAGAGGATGTAGTGAAGTCGCGTTCAGGTGCCCTCACATCGAACGAGATTCGCGCAGCGAGATTCTGGTTTTTTTCCTCTTTCAAGCTCAAAACACATCTGTTCAGAGTGTTTGGTTTTGGTTCCGAATCTAAACAAAAATTACAATATTACCATTATTTCATTTAGAAGTCATAGCCACTGTCTCTCTTTGCGTTTTTGTTTACTTCTACGATGCCGTCATCTTTGTGTTCCTCTTTCATTGTCACAAAAACACATTTTTTATGTTGTGCTGTTTTGTGTTTCTCATTGTTTTATGGAAAATAAATAAATGTGTGTCTAGTGCATTTCAGTTATTGTAAGATGACTAGAGTTTTTTTATATAACTATGAAATATTTTAACCAAAGTCTAAATACTGTATGAATTGCATAATCTGTTGTATTATAAGGCAAAAAAAGACAATGTAATAAAAATAATCTGTACAAAAATAAAAGGCTTTTTTTGCGGAGAGTTTTGAATAAAACATAAAGATGATAAAAATGCCACATGAAAAAAAAAAAAAAGATATATTTAATCTCTTAACTATCCAGGAGCTGTACATGTCAGCTGTTCTGGTTCAGAAACCAGATGGAGACTTTTGAAGTGTGTTTAATTAATGTTTAACATCATCAGAAGACATCCTCTGTGTCATGTGAGTAAGTGCACTTTACACTCTGCAGGAGGAGAGTAACGGCAGCACAACCATCAAGCAACATGAGTTAACACCTGCAAGGAGAAAATGTTCAAGTTTGGAGGAATAAGGTACATTTTTAAGGATAATAATATGTCTGTTATGTATTCATGAATGTACTCTGTGTGTTATTTCATTTCAGTTAAAATATTTCTATAAAACAAAGCAACTGAAATGTTCAGTCTTCAGTACTTTTTACTTTTTTAATATTTAATCGTGTGAGCATCATTTTGATTTATCGCTCAGTCATTTAAGTGTATGAGAACCTTTCAATGCCAAACCTGAAACTTGTAGTTTTCTGTCTTCATAAAAGCAGGAATATGACATAAGCTTAACTTTACTAGTCATTCGGCTTCTAAAGTAGAAAATAATCTTTTCTGCTGTAGATTCCACTTGTTCCACAAGTTTGTCTGCTGGAAACATGAAGGCTAAAACAAAAGATTCTTTTTTATATAGTTTGTTTCTTTTTGTTATGGCGTTCAGATGCCGTAATGACAGTGGAGTCAAATGCTGCCATAAACCATAAAAAAAAATAACCACTTATTTCCTCGACAGGTCTGAAATGTTAACCAGCTGGTTAGCCATCACCGCCATCCTGTCTGCTTCAGCAAATCTGTGGAGAGGCGCTCTGGGACAAAGCTCTCTGGCTGTTGCCCCCACCTGCAGGGTAAAAAGCCACCCACAGGCAGAGCTAACGTTAGGCTGTGGTGATGGAAAGAAGATGGGTGAGGAGGAGCTCTGTTCGATTTATGTCAGAATAAAAACTCCTGTAGTGAAGAACTCGTCAATATCTCAACATTAAAAAAAATTACCCTTCTCTGCTCTTCACGTGCAGGTAGAGTCCAGCGCTGGCACACTCCTTTTGGAGGCCTGCAAACCTCTGGGGTCAACACCGAACTGGACCCAGTGTTTGTGAACCAGGATGGGAGCCTGGTCATCCCCAACTCCAGCATCCTCCACAGCGGCCTGTACTACTGCCTCCTGAAGCACACAGAGGAAACTGTGCTGTGGCCGTATGAGCTCCATTTCCACCCAGAACTCGACGACTTTGAGCAAGGCAGCAGCTGTGCTGCTCTCAGGGTGAGGAGGAACACGGCCTTTGCAGAGGAAGCCCAGGTCTCGGCTGAGGTGTTTGCAGGAGCCGTGTCTGCCTCCGTGGTGCTCACCTTTGTGCTGGGCTTCAGTGCTGGAGCTCTGAACAGGAACGGTGTCCTCAGGTGCTTAGAAATCCAAATCCTGCTTCACAAAGATAATAATTCAACAACTTCTGTGTTAGGTTCTCCAATTAAAATGATTTTTGCGCTGATTTAAAACAAAAAAAATGCAGAAACTTCATGAAATTACGGAGAACTATTTGACTTTAAGGAGAAATTCAACATTTTTGCAAATTATTTTCATGTTCAATAGCTGGATCATTTCCATTTTTATGTGTCTGTTAATTAAATATTAGAAAAACTGAAAGCATGAATGCGTTGCTGCAAAAAAATAAGTTCATTTGAAGCTTTAAAGGAGATTATTCTGAATAATAATAATAAAAATGAACCGTCTTAGTTAATATATACTAACTCGGTCCTTCTCTGAATTTCAGGTGCTTACAGGCAGTATCAGGAAGACTGTGTTTATGCAGGAAAAGAAAAAGCAGAAATGACACGCCGGATGGTGGCTCACAGTTGAACATGTCAACAGTCCCGTCTACGTACCAGCGGTCCTCGGAGAGTGAAGATGAGACGGGCAGCGGCTCTGCAAACCCTGACATGGACCGAACCACTTCTTCAACAAACTCGCCTCCTCCCGTCAAACCTCGGAGAAGCTTCCAGCTCCATCTGGACCAGAGGAAGGCAGGCGCTACTTACTTAGAGGGGTGTGACTACGTTAAGGTGAAGAAGAAGAAATCAGAAAGAAGTGTGGAGGAAATAGAGGAGAATGATGAGGTAAAGGAGGAAGACAAAGATCTCGTTGGCTTCTGCCCATCAGAAGAGGGTGGGAGCATTAGTGAAACAGATGACAGATGCACTGAAGAAAAGGAGGTCGGCGAGGGACAGAACCAGGAGGAGGAGACGGATGAAAGTCCAGAAGAAGAGGTGTCAGATGATGCTGCACATGAAGGATGCATGAAGGAAGAAGAACACCAAGATGAAGAGACGGAGCGGTCCCGCACAGAATCAGAAGATGAAAGCAGCAGTAAAAACGAGGAGACAAAAGAAGAGGAGTCTGCTCCCCGCCACAGCCGCATCATCCGTTTGTACCAATACGATGACAACGGCCAAAGGTACAGCCACCTTCCAGACACCACCTGTGAAGACGCAGGCCCCGCCCCCAAGCTTAAACAGCGCTCTCTGTCTCTAACGCGCCTCAACGCCATTATGGCTGTGGCGTCGGCCGGACCGCTGGACAACAGAGAGGCGGGGAGGGAGGACAGTGAGGAAACGCCACGCTTCCAAATGGACATCTGACAAGGCGGAGGAGTCAGTGGAAGGAGGATCCTCCAATAGAGGGTCAGGAATCCTCCACAGAATACTCAGAGTAATGGGATTACTTCTGCACTTTATATAATAAACTCACCTGTTCACTAAGATCTGAAATATTTGAAACAAGTTTGTATTTTTCCCTCACAACAAAATAAAATGTTTATTTTTTCACGTATTCATTTTAGATCAGAGCGACAAAAGAAAGCTGCAAACCTTTTTCTTTTTTAGACACGTTTCCAGAGAACATGGAGGGATAATCCCAGCATTGATCCTTCAACTCACTTCAAATCCACATCAGTAAATCATTGAAGGCCATTTTATGCACCTGAAGGTCATCAAAAGCAGGTAACCACGTCAGATGTTCTCCTCGGACCGATAAGTTCCACATTTTGTTTCAAAGGAAGCCAAACACTCTGTGATACTTTCGCCTCTTTTTAATCACTATGAAAACATTTATAAACAATACACAAACGGAGCATTAAAGAACTTCTTGTCTTTTTTATATTAACACTATTTCACATTGGAGAAAAGGCCTTTTTTGAGACATCCGGAAATGTTGCACACAAGTTTGGACAGGATGTGAGAAGCTTCTACGGGGATGACTCTGCAGTTCATGTTCACACGGATGCGTTGGACACCTGAAGCTGGAGACAGACATCCCTCTGCTGTGCTTTCCTCTCTCTCCTTCTTTTTCCGGTGTGGTTGCTCACGACAACGCCGGCCGAGTCTTCTGCCATTCCACAAATTCATCTAGCAGCACCGGCCCTGCAAACACATTTTTGAACTTCAGCGTTTTCAAAAATCGCACAGCAACAAACGGGTTTAGAAAGATGTCTTTCAAAAGGCCTAAATATTTCAGGATGACACAAGATGAATGAAATTATTGTATAAGAAAAAAAAATATGACGAGATAAGATTAGACGAGATAAAATGAGTAGATGAGAAATGAGAAGACAGAAGTAGATGAGAGTAAATGGGACTAAATGAAAAAAAGAGTAGAGTAGATGAGTAGAAGAGATAAAATGAGAGAAGATAAAAGTGGATGAGATAAGATGAGAAAAAATAAGTATATAAGATGGGAGTACATTAAAGCAGACAAGATGAGATCAGAGTAAATGAGATGAGAAAAGAGTAGATGAACTATAAGATGAAATAAAATAAGATAAGATCATTGTTTACTGATTCCACAGTGGGGGAAAGTAAATTTTCACAAGATCTCTGGGGATCAAACATCAAGATGCAATGCATGGAAAATGTAAAAAATAAACAAAATTAAAGTGATGAAAAATGATAAAAACCTTTACAGTACCAGACAAAAAAACCCACAAATACTTCAAGTCAAAGCGTCACATTAAGACAATCAAAGAAACTTCAGCATCTTTTGCCTTTAAAATGTTCTTGTTGCGTTTGTTATGATGGTGTATAACAGTAACTATAGTCTTTGAACACTCACAGGCTCCGTCTTCATCATAGTTACTGAGGTCTGTGTTGATGGTCTTGCTGAACTCCAGAACGTTATACCACTGGTCCTTATTTAACCCCTTGTACTTTGACTGCTGCGGATGATGGATGGGTGAGGTCAAAGAAGAAGAAACAGAGAGAGTGCCAGAGTCAATAGAGAACCAGAACACAGACTGAGACACATCTACATTTTTAAAGTAAAACTGGATCTGCAGGGATAGTAGAACTACCCGGCAATAGCTCAGGTGGTTGAGCAGGTCAGCCAATGATCAAAAATATTCATTTACCTCCAGGAACTGTTGGAAGATGGGGAAAAGAGGCCATCTTCTGTCCAACAGCAAAGCCAGCATAGATTTCGCAGTGTCCATGTCCAAACTCCTCTGATTCTTGTCCTGATAAGACACAGGTAGAGGCTCACCAAACATCCATATCTTATAAATTAATGATGGAGAATCAGTGTGAGAAAATAAAAAGAAGAAACAACAGTCAGATTTCTTTTAAGAAGCAAAGAGTAAACGGACAACCCAAAGATGGATTTATTTAACCTGACTTTCAAAAACAGTCAAGATTTACAACTAAAAGTTATGACAGTATTTAAAAAATCCTAACTGTGCTAGCAAAAGTCCTTCTTGATCCAATGAAATTTGAAAATACAAAATAAAAATATTCTGTTAATGTCTGTAAAATAGAATACAGGAATAAAACATGACTAATCTGGGAATATAATCAGTATTTCAGATTTTCTGTTCCTCGTTTGCCAGCATGGAAACCAGCATTTTGACAGTAAACAATTAGTGGACCATAAACAGTTTGTGCCAGTTTTTATAAAAGAAAAAGGATAGAAATAATAACCAGCTGTCATAAAGGAGCTGAATGTAGAGCCCAATGTCATTTTTTAAAAAACTATTTTCCTTCAGGTTCAAGATACTCTGAAGATTTATTGTCTTTCTTTAAATAATATGCAAGCATAAAATCATTGCCTTAATTTATTAAATATAATAACATAATGTATATATAGCAATAAATATTAACACTTGAAGCTAAAAGTTTAATTTTTACATTTTTATTCAGTTTCTAGACGTAGCAACAGAAATAAAGGATGTTTTAAAGCATTATAAAATATGAATACTGAGTTTTAGTCTTTAGTGTGCATCACTGACAGTTTGTGGAACTTCATATTCCCTTTACTGGTATTTTCACATTTAACTCTGACTGATGCAAATCCAAATCAAACCGTTTCAATCAACTCCCTCAACTTAATTTAGCATCTACTTAAAAGCAAAAACATGAATAACAAAAATATTTTTCATGGTTGGAAAGGCCCAGCAGTTGAGCCTAAGGAGTTCTGCAGCAAAAGTTTGCATACAAAACAAAACCAGCAGTGAATGAAACTCACCCTAGAAAAGTCAAAGGCATATCTGTAAATACTTCTGAAGGCTACAGGATCGTTGAGCTCACTACGCAGGTAATCAAGTTTGCTTCGTAATCTCTCTGTGCAGTCACATCTGAGGAGAAAATAAACAAAATGTTTCAATTGTAACTCAATTTTAAACCAAAAAATCAAAAGGAGAAATCTTACTGTAATATAGTCATTCCTTGAAGCCACTCGTCTTTTGTGAAGTATCCCATATTTGCTGCTTCTAGATGCCAAGCTAAAACTAACATGATAATCTGAAAGAAAGCAGATTCAGTTCACTCTGTGCACAGAAATCACAGCTTCCTCCTTATTTTTAACCCAACTCTGAAAAGCTTTGACATGGTTTGCACATCATAAACAATCACTCAGGTAAAAGAAAAAGGCTTACATTCTCAGGTTCCACGCCAATGTCTTCACAAAACTTCTCCATGGCTTCTGGACCAAACACCTTGTCAGGGCCGGAGTAACTGTGGAACCAGGCCAAGCATCTCTTACTGGAAAACAGGCTTTCATTGCTGATTGGCTTCACGCTGCGGATCTGAGGCCGAGTAAAACTGAAGAAAAAAAAAAAAAGAACAAACATTTGAGCCAAAGTTTGTCATCCCAACCAGTAAACACGTCTAAACAGCAACGACAGATTATTTATTCAGGAACTCAGAACACAGTTGTGTCAGAGGTTTGTCACATATAATTACAAAGAACAATAACTCCAACCCAACAGAATTAAAAACTGATCAAAATGACACGTACTGTTGAACTCTGATATAATTCTCACCATGTCTTATTATGTGAGGCAAATAGTATTTAACTAGCTCATATTTTTTGTTTTAAATATTAGAATATTTGTCAAAGAAGACATTTTCAAACCATCGAAGATTTACAACAACCAAGTACATTTTTCCAAAGCTCACCTTGCAATTTTACACTTGTGCTTCTGGTCCTCAGAATCCGGCAGCTTCCTCTTCTTCACAGGCATTACGGAACTTTTATTGGATTTTACTAGCTGGGCTTCAGGAAAAAAGGCAGAAAAAAAAGAGAGTCTCAAGTTACCACACAACACAGATATGGAGCCTTTTTCCACACACTTTAAAAATAATCATGCCAATATCCAGTATTTTGGGAAGTAAGTAGTAGTAAGTAGTTGCTCATAGTAAAAATCTAAATCACAAATATACTGTATACCTCCTGGTGGGAGAACAGGCGTTTGTCTGCATTGCTATGCGTCAGTAAAAAGTTTTACTATACTTCATTTTTGACATTCAAAGATAATGCAATACAATTATCACTGCACTGCTAGCAAATACTACAATGGTAACTCTGGTTTTACATTAAAGTTGAGCTAAGACACGAATATAATATACATATATTTTTTTTACCTGCAATATTCTGGCTGTCTTGTCCATTCAAATCTAAAAGATGCTGCAACAAAAAAGGTATTACAGAAACACAGAAAATATGTCTCATCTTGGTAATTAAGTTGAATTGTAATAGATGTACTGTGTTGTTGTAATACAAAACCTTTATTAGCAGTACTTACTAGCTTGTCCAGTCTTTCTGAAACTGCACCGAGATCTGCCAGACTGCTCAAGTCGTTTCTGAAACCCGACACACAAACAGTAACTGTCAGCACATATTTGGTGTCATTCTATTGAAAGTCAAGAGAAATGTAAAACTGCAAGGACACGGAAGCTTTATATTGTAATTTAAAACTGGAAGAATCAAAAGAGGCAGCCCAAAAAGCTTTATTTTTGCTAAATATAAAGATTTTTTTCTTTAAAAACCCACTCTGATCAAATTTTGATCTATTTTAAAAGCTCTCAGTGGTGTTTTGATTATGCCATTTTTAGACTAGATTAAAAAAAAACGTAGTTTCTGCAGAGTGGCAGTAATTGATTGGCACATAGTGACAACCCCCTACTTCCCATCATCCATCTTTTTACAGGCTCTTCCACTAGCTTACATTCCCTCACATCCCCAACCTAACATTAACGGCAAGCAATTAACGGCGAGCAATATCAGAGCAATTCAGCCATACAGCTTTGAACCAGATGCCAGCGCGGACGAGAACAAAGACGTTCATGGATCTTGTCGTCTTCTCATGGATACATCAGAAGGGAGCTTGTGACCCACCCTGCAGATTTTCTACGTAACAATTACACTCTTTCAAACTTTCAAAAATTTTTTAGTCTGAATGAAGAAATACTTAGAAATGCAATTTTGAGCTTAACTTTCTTAATATATGTCCTCCATCATCAGAAAAAATCTCACAAGAACATTTTTAAAAACACACTGAAGCGGGTCTTTGAAAAACAAATGGAAAAAAAAAAACACTGTAGAGGGACACACCACAGAAACAATAGGGCAATATAAAAAAGGGACAAAAATAAGACTCCAAGAAACAGGTTTGTACCTTCAAAAAAGTTCAACCATCAATTCACAAAATATAAACAATCTGTTGGTATAATCCGAGTCTTAAAATAGATCTTTCTACAGTTAAAAGATAGCACTAAAATACTGTTGACTTTCCCAGTCTACCAGCAAAACCGAGAGGATCTTGACAGAATTATATTTTACAAGATAACAGAGAAAAAGTCAATTATACTGAGGCTTAAATTAGTCTGCCTCTTTAAGGAAAACAAATCAGTTATTTATTTACATGTGTACACTCACATTGGGACTTCTTGACAATGTGTATTTAAACCTCAGCCACAAGTCACAATGACAAAATTCCTGTTTGATTTTGTTATTGTTCAAGTGACATAATGTCATCACTTGACAAGCAAAGATATAGAAGTCAAACAAGACTTTTATTGGGTATAAAATGAAGTGAAAGTCTTTTGTTGTGACATCACTTGGTCTAAATATTTACTTTACAGCAGTGGTTTCCAGTTTCATACTTGTAGGTCATAATCTGAATATTTTTGTTACATGTTTGAATAAGTAAACATAGAATTTTCACACAAATTCTTCTGCCATTTAGTCTCTAAAAGATGTTTTGAAGCAGGGTAATGTTGTCCTTTCAATCCTGACCCAAACTGAAGTTTGTTTAGTTCTGGTGGACATTTGGATTCATGATGTTCAGTACATTAAAAACATAGACACTCACAAAATTAACCGTCGAGGTTCAATCAAATAGAACCCAGAACGTTCAAGAATGAATTTCCTTTCAAACTTCAGAAGATAACAGTAATAACACACATTTTAAATACAACTGCGTCACTGGATACATTTTGCATTTTCACCACAGAAAACGGTGGCCACACTACTGTGACGCAAACTTTAATTAACGTAACTCAAAGCAAAACATTTCAAAGTGTCTTGCTCGTTTTTATTTAATAATAAAGGTAGTACAAAGCTAATAGAGGGGCCTGAAGACAAAAAGCTCGAAATGTCATCATTATTTAGCGTCAAACAGCACTCTGCTGCCGTAGCTAACATTAGCTACGAACGTCTAACCTCAACATAAGGATTAAAAATCTCGATTGGGAACATCATTTGAGTATATTTAAAAAAAAAAAAAAATTAAGTAATAAATAGACAGCTACGAGACAGACAGACGTCTGTTGGTGTCCTCAACATTTGACAGAAGATCAATCCTGGGTTTCAACAGACTTCTTTTGTTTGCTAGCTAAAAAGCTAACGGCTATTGGTAGTCTGAATACAGTCAGCTATTTTGTAAAGTAACGCAACGTACGTTTGCACTATATAATTTCATGATTGAATCGCTAAAAAAAAAAAGGTCGGTGGGTTAAAAATGTGTAATTAAATTAATTATTTAAAAAAATTAGAAACACTTACGTTGCTCAGGTCTCGTATGACACGAATTCCACCTGCTTCTAAGAGGTTTCTTCTGTAGCCGGTATCCCGGCGTTTCTGTGGGAATGGACAGTACCATTCTATTGTAGGGGTGTACGGTGGAGTAAATACTTACTGTGTAAAAAAAACCAAACGAAAATCAGTACGTTTTTCATAATTTGACATGTATAAAATAAAAAAACATGCGTACTCAGGATAGGATATTTTTAAAATAAATTAGTTAAAAAAGTAAGCGCTGTGAACAAAAGAATACTGTTCCCCTACAAGAAACATCAAAATGGAACGTTGAATATTTTTAAAGGAGTCGTGAACATTTTGTCACATTTTATTGAACACGGATTGAAAAATAATACTGATTTCATATTTGTTGAGTTTTTATTAAGTTCTAGACCAGGGATTGTGTAAGTATTTTGTATGGAAGGTCCACTCATCTCCAAATATCAGTGTCTCAGTTATTTTCCTCGTTATCTGTACTATATCACTGCAGAACTTAAAGGAAATTACTCACACATTTAAAAAACTTTGTCTACATACTACTAAATTTAAAATACTTTTTAAATAAAACTATATCTGAATTTAATGGGAAACAAATTATTCTGTCTTGAGAGTATATCTGGATTCTCGGGGGACCATGAATATGTCAACGTGGTGTCTAAATAGTGGTTTTTGGTCAAGATTTGTGTCGCCCCACTGATGTTTTACAGCTCAAAATATTAAAGCATCAATATACAAGTTTTTTCCTATTAAATCAGCAGGGTAACTTGCACAAATGCGATCCTCCAATCTTCAGTGGCCATAATGTCACTTCTAGACTCCTACAGTTTAATATCAACTTATCTCCAGAGACAAAATTGTGACTTGAATACTTAGAGATAAGAGGATCTCTCATTCTGAGCAAATTATATTTTTGCAAAAAAACATGTAATTTGTTTAATACACCAAATCATGTACTTGCATTAAGAATATTCTACTTTCCTGGACAATTTCTTATTATAATTATGTTTAATCATATTACCATTGCATTGTACTTCACAAATGCATGACTTTTCTGACAACACAGACTGAGCTATAGATATTAACCACTAATACCAACCTTTTTGATTGAAAGAAAAGCCTCATACAGACATCGTTAGGATAGAGCCATGTAAAAATTACTTCTCTATAAAGAAAGGACTGAAGTAAATACTTATATGAGCAGTAAATTGTCTAGACTCTAAATAAACTTTCAAAATGCAGATTTCCTGAAGAATGTTTTCTGCAACTAATAAACTTGCCAGAAACAACCTGCTAATGTATGTTTTGTTTGTTTGTTTATTTGCAGTAGGGTGATATTTGAACAATAATCATCCCACCCCACAGTAAATGAAGAAAAATGTGTGATGTGACAGAGGAAACCACACAAACCCCCAAAGTGACCTTTATATGTATTGTCTGTTGGATCTGTGAACTTATGCAGACAAAAGAGGATAACAGACACAGCATTATGGCTATATGAACATCACAATAGCTCAAACTGTGTGAAAACAGCCTTTGAGTTTTCCAAAATGAGAGGAAGAAAGAAAAAATAAACAATAGTGTCTGTGCAGTCCAGACCATAAGCCTTTGGACAGTTCTTTAATGTTTTCTAATTCGTTTTTTGGTTCAAAACATTTACTTAAAAAGGACATTTTATATTTATCTATGTCAACGGTAAATTTTGGAAAACAAAAGTTGCGGAAATGTAAAGGTAGCAGTGCTTGCATACATTTATTATCTGTTGCTTTACTTCCCTCTGCAGTTACATAAGCTATTTAAAATTAATCTCAGCTCAGCTGAGATGCAGCTCTTCTACAGAAAAACAAGCTAGAAGTGAGCCTGAGCAACTTAAAGCCCTTTGAAGCATTGACGCCATTTTGGTGCAAACAAATGCCTGGAAAAGTTTAAGCTGGTTCTATAAAATATTGGGAAAAACTTGAGTGGTGTGACCGTCCAAGCACTTGCAGTCTGGACTGCAGGGATTCTACTTACTGAAACACAAAAAAAAAGGTTATCTAAACACACGTTTCACTGTTTCCTCTTTCAACGAATTGAGAAGGCATGTTTTTTTAATATCACAATGTTTGTGGCATGTATTTTCACAAATAAATAGTTTGTAGAATGATAATTGTCCAACACAGACCACAGACAGATACACCTCCTGATAATCTGGACCTGCAGTCACAGGTGATCGAAGGAAAACAAAAACACCGGCGTTTCATTGATGACTTATTTCTCAACCTTTTCAGACAAAAAGTGTACAGATTCCCACTAAAGGGGAAAAAATCATAGAGCAGCATGCTTTTGGAAGTGCACACACACACACGCATATAAAAGACCAGATACACACCATGCACTCAACACACTTGCACACAATTTGGCAAAATACTCCTCGGTAGTTTAAACTTGTCTCTCTTTGTGTCCGCTCCGCCTTGCCATCATTTTTCACTTTTCGCCTCTTTGCGTTCCCCGTCCAAAACAAACCCACTGGATGAGGGAAGCAAGACGCCCGCCACAAAAGATGGCAGGCGTGGCGTCATGTGACCACCACAGAGGTCTCATGTCAGCGGGTGACATTGAATTCACTCACCTCCCTCTAATCTGCAATCCATTGCTGATGAAAGTGAGGCAGGAAGTAATTAATCACTTTGCTTTTTAGTTTTTCTTGTAAGCTGCTGGCCGACAGCACACATTGTCATGACTGTCCTCCGACTGGACAGTAGAGGGCAGCAAAGACAAAAGCACAACCTGATGACTCAACGCTACATCTTGAAATGACACACTGGAGCCTTACAAACAGAAATAATACCCAGACGTTTGTTGAAAAGGCTAAACCTTGTCTTTCAGCAATCTTCCATCATATTATTAGCCCTCTAACTGTTTTTCAGACTCATCCAGATCCTTTTGTAGGATTTTAAAGCGCCGCGTGCAGGCCAGCGGTTAAAAAAAACAGCAAGAATGTGCTTTTTCTTCGCTGCCTAGGCCATGTAGATGAAGGTGTTAATGTCTGCCTCATCCCTTTTTATATATTTGTGTTCGATGAGCCACTCGATCTGCTCCTTAATCATCTTCTTCTGAGGGAGAAACATGTTTTTCAGGATTTCTACCAGCTCCGTCTGCAGCTGAGCATTGCTGATTCGCTTCCTCATCTTCATGATTTGGATGATGGCCTCCTGAGGATGAAAACAGACATCAAGTGAATTACTTTACAAACTCCTAATGCTACAGAACAAAGCACAAGTTAATATTTTTTATGTAATAATGTGTATATCAGCAGTGTAGCTTAAAAGAGATGATGATTTAGAATAATGCAGAGGCTTTCGATGACAGGTTCAGACCTTCTTGTTTTTCACTTTTACCACCATGCATATATGCAGAAGAAAAAAAAACCAAACATAATAATTCTGATGGTAAATTTTTTTTATTTCTTCAACAGATTTACTTAAAAATTTGGAGTCTAAAGCAGTGATCATTGTTGCTTTATTGTGATTGACAAAGGATGACAGCAGTTTTTCAAGGGTATGGGGTCAAATTAGGATCAGCTTGAAGTAAATGAAAAACCATATTGTAAATTTTAGAAGGAATTACAGACAATTTGAAAAATAAAATTGTAAATTTGAAACAATAATATTGGACATTTGAAATAAATATTGAAAATGTGATCACATAATAGATTAAATAATGACCTCTCTGTCTTTTTAGCTGCAACTGAAACGAAAATGTTGATTTTCTGCTACATCTTTAAAAACTAAGCAGCCATTTTTTAGCGATTTGTTTCTTTAAATACAGGTGGTTCTGAGCTTACTCGCTCATGCAAACAGTTTGTTTTCCTCACCTGAGTTCTGAGTATTCTGAGCTGAACGATTCCTTCGTTTTCTTCTTCTCTCATCCGCTCTGTGGTTAGCTGCAGCCGGCCAATCAAATTGATCTTGCCTCGCTTCTGGACTTTGGAGTTTTTGCTGAGAAAAATGACAGACGGATACAAAAACTCAATTTATACATTTATTTATTTATTTATTTTTTGTTTTAAAGCCATTGAAATTGAATTAGATGTTTTGGTGTGGAAAAAGAAGATTAAATGAAAAAGAGTTCTTCTTTCATATGTAAGTGAAGTTTATAAATAAGGCAAAGCTGTTAGCTGAGTGGAGCAATAAAAACTTCCTGTGAGCTGCAGGAAACATCAGAAACATATTAAACTGCCCTTTCCCTTTCAAAAATACAGTAGAAAGATTGAAAATGTAGAAATTATAAAGCAAAACTACCAAATAATTAGCACTTAATTTTTATAAAAGATAGACAAACAGAGCTGTGCAAAATATAAATTCTGCCAACACAAATCTCAAAACAACTCTTAATTGTTTAATCAAAAAGTTATTTAAGGATGAAGAGCATCAAGAGAGACGACTTTTACTGTGAATTAACAGAAGACAACAACGAGAAAATGACTGTATATAAGTAATATATTCTGATTTAAACATATTTTTTGAACAAAAACCACACCAAATATAAATTTGTAAATCTCTAAGCTCAAATAACAAACATAAACCATGTTTTTAGTTGAGAAAAAGTGTGACATACATGAGTGAGAACTCCTGGTTGACGTAGAAGAGCGTGCCGTCTGTAAAATCTTTGGGTGAGCTAACTGAAGGGTCATAAGACAACACTTGCCTCTTCAGTTTGGGAAAAGCAACCAGAGACTGTACAGAAAAGAAAGAGACAAAGAGATAAGGAAATGTGGCTCGGTGCTTTTAAAGACAGCTAATAAAGTAATACACACTAATATTCCTCTCAAACTGTGTGCTCCTTAAAACTCCTGAAGCTCTTGTATTTGTGCTTTATGGCACATTTACTGAAAAAAAAAAACATTACAGATCTTGTCCTTACATCTCCATCCTCACAAATTTTAGAAACAAAAATTTGGAAAAAATGCTGTTAAATGATAGGTTTAAAGAAACGCTCTCACCCAGAGCGTGCGGCGCAGCTCTGCGTCAGGCAGCTCTGTTGCTAGCTTGAGGTTTTCAAAGCTGATTTTCTCCCTCGGCCTCTGGTTCCACGCAAACAGCACTGCCAGCTGGAACGTGGTAACCTCCAGGTCGTACTGTCCCACCTCGTTTTTAAACGTGATCTGTGGGAAAGAGGGAACAAAAATGAGCAGAAATAACACTCAAAAAATACCAAGAAAAGTGAGAGGGACCTGGCTGCAGACAAGACAGTGCCTGACGTCGTCGGCAAGAAGCGGAAATTATATAATTTACCTTAACCCTAACCCAAAAGAATTCTAGAAAAATCTTTTATTACAGCTTAAAATGGGAATAACTGTTAAAATAAAGGGTTTTTTTTTAGCAATAAGGGGGAACTTCGGGTTCTGGACGTTGATATCTGCAGCCAGGTCCTCTTGAGAAAAGTTGATATCTAATCAATTTTTAAAGATGAGATGGTCCGATCTTTGGAGCATTTCCGTTACTCACAATGCCGTTGGACATGAGGTGATGCCAGTGGAGTTTGCGGCCACTGTGATTCCTCTTATAGAAGTCCTCCACCTCTGGGATTAGGTCTTCTAGTTCGGTTGGAAGGGAAACAAAAACTTTTTCGCTGCTGCGTGACCAGGCACCAGCATTCAGGATTTTAATATTTACACTGTCCGCTGAAACAGATGAGAAAGAACTGAGTGGAGAGATGCACTTTAAAGAGCACAACCTCTTAAAAAAAACGCTGTGTATCTTTAATGACATGAGCAATATTTAGTTCAGAAGGTGTGATACTCAATTTAATTAAACATGTACATAATGTTTATAGGGTTATAAAAGTGCAACTAAAGTGGGTTCCAAATTATTCTGCAAATTTAAGTGTCAAAAAGATAAAATTCATTGTTTTCTAATTCAACTCATGAAGGATTTTGTGTCTCTGGGCTCTGTGGATCACTGACATTGATCTCAGACACTTGTGATCATTAGTTTGTCAGGTGAGTTCAATTAAAGGAAAAAAACACACAAAAAGGACGTTCCACATTATTAAGCAGACCAACATTTTCAACCAAAATGGAGAATAAAAAGGATTTCTTTGGTGCTGAAAAGTGTGAAATAGTTAAATGCCTTGGACAAGGTATTTAAACCTTTCATGAAAACTTAAATGTGATCATCGAACTATTAAGAGATTAGTGCCTGATACAGAGCACACACGGGTTGGTGCAGATAAAGGCAGAATGAGGAAAGTTTCTGACAGACAAATGCATCAGATTAAGAGAGCAGCTGCTAAAATCCCATCACAAAGCAGCAGCACATATTTGAAGCTGCTGGTGTCTGGAGTCTCACAAACATCGAGGTGTAAGATCCTTCAGAGGCTTCAAGTCATGGAGTCATGGTTTGGGCCAGAATCATGGAGAGAGCTGGTCGACCCCTTTAGGGTCCCTGAAGGTGTGAAAATTACCTCTGAAAAGTAGGTGGAGTTTCTGACTGACCACTTTCTTCAGTGGAACAAAAACCGTGCTTGCACCATCTCATGCTGCAGGAACACGTCTGCAACAAAGGAGATGAACTGATGGTGTGACCCCCATCCTCCCCTATACTCAATCCTATTGAGAACCTTTGTAGCATCCTCAAGCCAAATATATGTGAGGGTGGCGGGGCAGTTCACATCCAAACAGCTCTAGGAGGCTATACTGACATCCTGCAGAAACTCTCCAAAAATTCACAAGTTCAGAGGATGCAAGAATGGTGAAGCTGCTACAAAATAAGGGTCCTATGTTCAAATGGAACTTGACCTATGAAGATGTTTTTGATTGGAATAGCTTTAGAGTTGAGTAAATATGACCTCCTAATGCAGTAAATTCAACAAATGACCATTTTCAGTTCTTTAGAATCTCTAAATGTTGTGTAATAATGTGGAACAGAGCATTTGAAGGTTTTTATTTTTGAAACAAATACTGTTATCTTTAGGAGGTCTATTCAATAACATTTAATATATACTCTAATGGTTAGCGACTTGAAAATTATGCTGACTGTCATTTGCATTGAGTATTGTGAAAACAATCAGACAATAAAATTTGCATAATGATTTGAAACGCACTGAATATTACATCACACTATGGTCACAAGCACAGTCTATTATTATCTTTTAGCGACACTGAATGTAGATAGTTTATATTCTTTGTATTTTATATTTAAAATATATTTTAATTTCTAATCCTGACTTTCATATATTCCTTTAAACACCTCGGGAGCATTATTTTGTTGTGAATTCAATGACAATGAAAGAAATCCTATATTCTGATTTTGACAATGTAAAAATGTACATCCACTTTATTAGACCCAAAGGAAAATATTGAACTGATGTTTATTGGACAGAATGAAAGCAAGATTTATTTTTTTTAATCAGATCCAGCATCAGACCTAAACTCCTATAAGCTTTTATTTTGAAATGCATCAGAATCTGAACAGAACAGTTGTATAACTGAAATCACATCCATGTTTTCACAGCCTAAGTGTCTACTGGTTGTCAGTACATCCATACAACATGCTTTATCCCTTTTGGGGTCATAGGGTTGCTATTTGGTGAAGGCGGGGTACACCCTGAACAGGTCTCCAGTCTGCTGCAGGGCCACACACTCACATTCACACCTATGAAACATGTTTGTGAACTGTAGGCAGAAATCAGAGAAAATCTGCACATGCACAAAGAGAACATGCAATCTCCACACAGAAAAGACAAAACCAGGAGTCGAACCATGGTCTTCTCGCTGTGAGGCAAAAGTGCTAACCACTACACTACCATGTCATTACACGTGGAACAAAAACAGATTTTCTTCAGAATATTGGTTTAAGCAAAGTTCATCTCTGGGACTGGTCGGGGAGAATTGGAATAAAGAAGTAAACTTAAAAACCTAAGAGGAAGTTCAGATAAAATTGCCTGTTTGTGTGACAGTGCATGTTTGTGTATCAGAGACACTGCCGTACCTGGCAGGGCCAGCTTGTTGTGTTTGTGCATCTCTTTGAAGACCTGATTGAGATCTTCTGAAACCTTGATGTCCTGGAACATCCGGGCCAGCTTGTTCACATAATCAGCGGGCATTCCAACTTCCTGCAGAAATAAACAAACATCAGCACAACATATGGAAAAGTGGAAAAACAACAACAAAGCAAAGAATAAAATACACAGTTTTATCCAAGGATAAACCGAACAGTGAAAACATCAAACTGCTTTCTTTTATTTATTTATACGTTCTCATGCATCCACTTGCAGACTCTAAATAGACCCATTAACGTCTTCATGTTCCTCGCCAGAGCTGCCATCTGATTCAAAACTGTACGGCTGCATAGTTCTGATATGCTCGCCGTTTTTTTTTTTTTTTTTGCTATGCTAATGTTAGCATAGGCTTGTTTGAAAGCTAGCGGGAGAGAGTGTAAACCGAGGGTTGATGAGAATTTAGCAAAGGCTAACTTCCGCCTCAATAATCCTCCCCACAACTCAGAGGCAAATTTCTAATGAACTTCTGTTGGAAAGACAGAAAATATGTCTTAAAAACAAGACAGGCTTTTGGATTTTGGTTAAAAACTGCATAATTATAATTAAAAGATCACTGGGAACAATTTTACAATAGAAAAAAATAATACTTGGAGTGGGACTTGAAAACTTACCACAATGAAAGATCTCATTTCTCAAATTAAGTTATAAAGTCTGACTTGTGCTACACCAGTTTAATATGGCACACAATTCTAATTTGGATGTCAAAAAAAATCAAAGTTTTATCAATTAACCTCTGATCCTATAGATTGCAACATGATACCAGGAAAAAATTAAGGTAAGGACAATATATTATTCAATTTCAATTTTACAATTCAATTGTAAAGACAATATATAATTCAATTTTCTCAAAGTGAAAAATGAAAACAGCAAAAGAAGGAAACAACAACTAAATCTAATACTAGGACTGCATTTCTGTTATGGAACGAAATATTTTACCCTAAACAAAAACATTGTGTGTTATAATATAGCATGTTTTAAACTTTCATACTAAATACTTTTAGCTCTCGCTACAAATAATGTTGTTTTTACATATTTAGCTTTTTATATTATGCTAAACAGCTAAATGCTTATAGGGTCACAGATACCCAGTGTGCATCGCGTTTAAGGAATAGCGAAAAAAAACTATGACGTGGCGCAAACAAAATAAAAACCAACTAACAAACATATTTGAGCTTCAATTTGTTATTGAATGTTCAAATTTGACTGAAATGAATTAAGACAAGGCAATAACAGGGAAAACAGAGTCACGGCTCATCATTATGCCAATTCCATAATATTAGACCTAACAGTAACTGTGGTCTTTACACTGTTTGTTTTTTGAATCAACATGACCAGTCAGAAAATCTTTAAGGGTTTTTAAAGCCTGAATGATAAAAATATGAAAATTATAACCTTAATGTGGATTTTCTTGCATTTATTTAGTCTAGAATCATTAAAAGTAAAACAATACAGCACATACTTCATAATTGAAATGTATTTGATAAATGCCCATGCTTTTATTTTATATATATCAATATATCTGGGGGTAATATGAAAGTATTTACATCCAACATACTAAAGCTCTAAAGGCTCCAGGCCTTGAAAGTCAGCAACGTGATGGTTTTCAGATTTTCCTCCACTTCCTCCAGCTGACCACCAGGACCAGGTGAACTTTTTGACTTGTGGGTCACAAAGGGTTCTAAAATTTAACAAGCGGCCAGACCAAGAGCAGATGCACGATGTGTTTACCTCATAAAAGAAATAAATAACCTGGAATCTGGACAAAAATATGATTTAATTTTGATTTAAAAAGTATCTATATATTTGAGAGATTTTTTTTCAATGAAAACTTTTGTCCTCATTTTAATGCCAATTGGATTGATGGGTTGATGTCCATCAGGGAAAACCGCAAACTTAGAGAAATGCTGCGTTCATGTGGTGTTGAAATGATCAAAAAAATGACTTTTGACTCAAAAA